>UESW01002058.1:111799-128261 GCA_900491605.1 Calamus simplicifolius | reverse complement strand
TATGTATTGCATCCTTGAGGTTTTAGGATTGAAATTAGCTTTCTCATGAAAATGATTCCACAGCTGAAGAGCGGCTAATGGCCTTGAAACTACTCAGCTTTATTATCTTGTTGAAAGATTTGTATGCCCTGCAAAGTTAATATTTATTATAATAAAATAAATTTTATCAACATGTATAGTATGTTTGTTGGTATATTGTTATTAATGTAATCATTAGATAATTTCTGTTCTTAAATTATATTGTATGAAATCATGTTAATAATAGAGATGATTAATAGAGGATGATGATACTTCAAATTTCTTATAGTTTAAAATTTAATCATAATTTTAGAATATGAAATAATGGTATATTCTATTATGGTTATCACATAAATAGCGTGGCTGTTTATAAAGAGACAAACATTGATTGGACTAATAAGAATACTCTTGGATTAATCATTTTTACAAAAGAGTTGTTCAGATCATAATTATAGAAAGTTCTTTGTAAGTATTACTAAATCTTATGTTAATTATATGTAGCTTTGATATTATCAACCAATGATGCCTAATTGAAAGACTATATACGAACATGTTGGACTATATATATAACAAAGATTAGTAGATACTTAAAATAGGATCTATCACTCTTAGAGTAAGAAAGAATATTTAAAATTGTATCTCTAATGTATTGAACTAAAATCTAATTGATTAATTTAAAAAAATTACTAAATATTTTTGTATATAAAAAAGGCTTCATCTTATTTGTGTATATTTTTTAAATTAAGTTTCAATGGTCTAATCATATAATGAGACATACAGATAAGTTAGAAGTTGTAATGCTTTTAATAGTTCAATCATATTAGTTCATGTGGAATATTAATTGATAGAAGGATTATCATATAAAACATTGTGTTATGGGATGCTCATAACAATTCCATTCTTTAGTTATAAGCTATAGTTTCTTGATGGATATAATTACAGCCACTAAGCTACCTTATGATTTGATTCAATCAATTTTTGTCTAATTAAAGAAAGAGTTTCCTAAGGATCCTATAACACGTGCTCTCACACACCATGAAGAGAGACTTGAAAGCTAAAAATCATGTAAAGACATAATAAGTCTCTTAACCTAAAATGATCATTATGAAATTTAATATTATGAGTTATAAAATTTTATGGCTCAATCTAATGGTGAATGAGTTACAAAATTATAAAAGCTCAAACTCATTATAATATGGATTATAGAATTTTAAATGCCATAGTTATAAAATTTTAAAGTTATAGAATTCTAATCATTATAATAATAAAGTCATAGAATTAAAAGATTTTATGGGTTATGAAATTTTAAGAAATAAAGGGAAGCCATCACTTTTATATGATGGGATCTAGCTTGAAGTTAAGTATAAGGTTTTGTACAAGAAGAATATGTATGAATTCTAAGAAGTTTTGTGAAAATTTCATGCTATACTAAGAAGAGTTTGTGTGATTCTCAATAGGATTTTGAAAGAAAAATTTTATTATCAATCCAATAAGATATATATATTTTTTTAAATTCATATTGATGATAGGAAGGTTGTCATGTATTTATTTTTATTGTGCATTTAAATTGATGCATCACAATAATTAAAGAAAATCCTAAGGCTATGTTTGGATCTTTGAAAGGAAAGAAAGGGGAGAGTAAAAAGAAGTAAAAAAATGGAAGGAGAAGGAAGGGAAAGGAAGGATTGTTCTTCTTCTCTTATTTGGAAAGGATGGAAGGAAAAAAGAAAGGTAATATCAATTATCTTGTTGGATAGAGAGGAAAGAAAAGAAGGAAAAGAGTTATGTGACAATTATACCCTTCAGAATAGAGAATGAACCATGAAAATGAAAGAATGAAGAATAGAAAATGAAGAAATATTTTGGTCTTTCAAAAAAAAATAACGTAAACATTTTTTCCTTTTACCCTCGTTGAGGAAGAAAACAAGGAATCCGTTACTCTCATTCCCTTTTCCTTCTCTCTTTCATCTTTCTCTCAAACAAAGTAACTTATGACATTTTTCCTTTTGTTTCATTTTCCTTTCCTCCATTCATCCCAATCCAAACTGTCCCTAAATCTCGCTAACACATGCATACCTTTGATTGTTCACTATTTTTCAAAGTTTTAACGGCTTTAGATTTAGGCTGGCAGGCTTGCACACGATGGTTAGTAATGGGTTCTTCAACATTTGTGTCGAACGACAGCTTATGAATGGCTGGGTTGTCGATTGCTAGTTTCGACTCCAACGAATGGCTAACACTTTGTTATGTATTGCTGCCGTAGAAATTTGTTCTCTGACTCAAGCGTGGCCCACCTACGGAACCAGTCTCGTCTGGATGGACCTGCAAAACAGTCCTCACGCAGCGAGCGTTGGGAGTGGCCCTCTATGGAAGATCCTCCGATGCCCAAGTTAGTGGAGATTCACAGTAAGCATATATGAGGAGAAGGCTCTCGCAGAAGAGTCCCTCTGGAATGACCTCTCGAGGAGCCGAAGACCTTTGCCTGAGCTTCTATGGAGTTTTTTAGTAAAAGAGTGAGCATACTTGAAAGACTTTAGGATATGGTATATATAGGTTGCCGACGTGGTGGCAGACAACTACTTGATTCCTTGGATGTGTCACAGAGAATAAAAAACCGTCATGATTGGAATCTAGTTCGAATCAAATTTGTTAAGAGGCCGGTAGCTTTCGAATCCGATTAGTTATAGAATCAACGGCTAGAGAAGCTAGCTGATGCTTTGAGATTTGGTGCCTTGTAGGTTCTAGGCCATATTTAGCATTATTGGCTTCCTCCACTTAAAGTGATCAAAGACCCATGTGATTGGAATCTTGCCGAATTATCGTGAATTTGAATTTTTTCGCACTTGGTTCCGCAGAGGTTCAGGGGTCCTCGGCCTGGCTGAGGTATGAGGATAGCTCAGTCTGGCCGAGGTATAAAGGTGGCTCGGTCTGGCCGAGGTATGAAGGTGGCTCGGTCTTGCTATGGTATGGGAATGGCTCGGTCTGACCAAGGTATGAAGGCGGCTCGATCTTGCTGAGGTATGAGTATAACTCGGTTTGGCCGAGGTATGAGTATAGCTCGGTTTGATCGAGGTATGAAGGTGACTCGGTCTTGTCGAGGTATGAGTATAGCTCGGTCTTGTCGAGGTATAAAGGTGGCTTGGTCTTACTGAGGCATGAGTATAGCTTGATTTGATCGAGGTATGAAGGTGGCTCGATCTTGTCGAGTATGAGTATATCTCGGTCTTGCCGAGGTATGAAGGTAGCTCGTCTTGCCGAGGTATGAAGGTGGCTCGGTCTTGCAGAGGTATGCGTATAGCTCGGTTTTGCCGAGATATGAGGGTAGCTCGGTTTGGCCAAGGCACAAGGGCACTTCAATTTTGCTGAGGTGTATCAGCCTCATTCTTTTCCAGATGTGACAACTGGCGGATCAGAAATCAAAAGTGATCTCAACCTTTTTGTTGCGTGCATGAATATTGACATAATGATGATTTTACCTCTCATCATATGCCTTCCACTCCCTAGTCTGAAGTGTTAGTTCGGGCATAGAGAGTAGAGTCCTAGATGACTTCGTTTGGATGGGGGATTCGAAGAAGTGCGCAATGATGGTTTATAATTACCACGTTGCCACTTCATCATTTTTTTTCGGTGGATGAAGCGAAAACCCCTCGTTTCTCACGAACAACGATTAGGGGAGCAACATATGGCAAGTCCCGGCACTTAAGGCATCGAGCTGGCAATTTAAAATTTTGGGGATCCTCGCTGATGGTGCGTTGCCCTTCCGCTAGGATAGTTTAAAAAGAAGGTTGAGGGGAGTTATCTCCTATCGCATTATCTTCTTGCTTTCTTCTCCAAAGACTCGCTCTTTTAGATTCTTGTGATCCCGTTTGAAGCTTGTTCTTCTCAACTCGAAAATATGAAGGGCTCAAGCGATGACTTCTGTGATGACCTTGAAGGATTTGGACAGAGTTTGCTGAAGGTACAGGATTCCTTGGGATGTCGCTCTATGGTTACTGAGACATGAGCAGAGAGTTTCAGAGCAGCTAGATGTGGGATCTTCCTTTATGAAGAGAGCTTGAGAGCAGGTCTTTGGTTCCTTATCTACCCATTGGTGAAGGAGATAATGAGATTTTACAACATATATCCAACAATGGTGGCTCTGAATAGTTGGCGCAACATCGTTGGATTCATATCGATGTGCAGCCGCACTGGGATAACAGCGACACTCCATATTCCGGGTCTGCTACAGCCTCTAAATCGATGTGCAGTCGCACCGGAATAACAACAACGCTCTTCATGTTCCAGGTCTGCTACAGCCTGATCTCTAGGAAGAGCTCTGAGTGGCCTTACATTGAGCCTCAGAAATCATTCAAAATGATATTGGACAATCCATCCTTCATAAAGGAATGGAAATCATGATTCTTCATTGCTAAAGGAAACATTGATTCTGATTTTTCTAGAGTATGGGCGAATTATGCTAGGATTCGAAAGCGCACCTGGAGTTGTCCGAGCATGAAAACAAAGATTTGATCACCCTTTGTAGTGGCCGGGTATTCTTGGCCAGCGATCTCTTGGCAGAAGATGCCCTTTTTGCTGCTGGGCTCAGCCCTATCGACCCTCAAGTTAAGTCCTTGCCCTTTCCCCCTACTGTTTACATCTGGCCGATTTTATTACAGGCTAAACTATCTCCCGTTGTGTCTACAGCCGAAAAGTCAGAGTTCATGAGTCAGATGAAGAGGGAGCTTGGCAATCGCCAGAGGGGATCTAGCTCTGAGAGGCGTAAGTCTGAGAAGAAGCCTTGTCTGTCCAAATCGTGCTCAAAGGAGGCAAAGTGAATCAAGACCAGACGACAATCCTCTATGCCGAAGGAGAAGGAGACAGTAGTGCCGGTGGTAGAGGATAAGTTCCCCCCATTAGAGGGGAACCAATGGTAGAGGAGGAGCATGTGGTCGAAGATAGGCCAGTAGTTGAGGGAGAGATCATCGAGGCACCCCACTCATCAGTAATGGTGATATGGATGACTCGGATGGGTCGCCACCGACTGGTTCGATAGCTCCTCCATTCGAAGATGAAAAACTGCACCTGAAGGGGGTTAGCAGCCCTAAATTGCCCTCCGTTTATGAAGGGGAGCCCTCAGCTCTGATCGAGGAGGTGAGGGAAGTGGACATGGATGCTGAGGCATAGGAGGAGCCTCCTATCGAGGAAATCCTCCCAAAGGATCGAAGGAAATTGAGAAAGAAGCCGAGGCATCGAAGGGGATGGCGAAAGTAGAGCAGAGGCCCGTAGATCAAGAAGGGCTTTTAGATGAGGAAGAAATTCGGAGTGAGGATTCCCCAATAGAGGTATCAGGAGGAAAAGGCAAGCAAGTCAAAATATTTCGAGCTGAAGCCTCCCACATCGAAACCCTGGCTGAGGAGGCGAAGCAAATCAAGGTTCCTCGGACTGAGACCTCACAAATCAATCCTCTGGCGTTAAGTTTGCTTGACTCAGATGTTGATGAGGCTGTGGCCGCACTGATGTGGTCTGTTTTATATGAGAGGGATGACCCCTCGATCGAGGAGGACATTGTTTTGCAGCATTTGGGCATGATGGCCTGCCGAGCGATATCGAGTTTCTTTCCGAAATCGATAACTACACGCTCACCAAGATGGGTAAGTAGGAACCTTTAAACATCCCACTTTTAAAGAGTAGTTCAATTCAACCTTACCACTGGAGCTTACTTGCAGAGTGCTATCATACGAGGTCGTTGTGTCATCGTCTGAAACTGGTCGTGGGAGCCTGCGCTCAAGCTGGAAGGGAGGTCGCCAGCCTTTAGGAAAGGATGGGATCAACCGACAAACTTTCTAAAGCTTTGAGTGTGGCTCAGGTGAATATTAAAAATTTAAAGCGAGCCAAGAAAGTTGCTCTGGAATGAGCGTCCTGATTCCAAGCTGAAGCCAATGAGCTCAGAGGGGCTCATGATTTAGTTGACAAGGATCGATCGGAGTTATTGCAGTGTAAGTCCGAGCATGCTCGGGAGGTAGAATCCTTGAAGACGCTCTTCGATTAGAAGTGGAATGACGCTCAGGCTTTGCTCGATTTTTGGATGAGCACAAGGCAGCTTGTGCTGATGCATTCCAGTACGGGAAGGAGGAAACACGAACAAAAATCTTTCAGAAATATCCGGAGTTGGATCTCTCATTTTTAGAAGCTGATTATTATGATGCTCGGACATCGAGAACCGAGCTATTTGTTGAAGCTAAATACGAAGAGATCCCGGATGTTGACCTTGATGCTATTCTTGGTACCAGCCGAGTCATGGATCTAAAAGTCGATGGTTGAGGGGTAGAAGGACATCAACATATTGCCGAAGAACCCGAGGCTCTTCTTTCAGCTATGTTCGAAGTAGGCAAACCAAGTCAACCATCCCCAGGTGTTACCAGAGTTGCCCCCGAGGCTGAGCCTGAGCTCTGAAAACTGCTTCTGTAATTTTTCCTTTTTTTTTTCTTGTAACTGAGGGGAACTTGATAAAGCCTATTCTTGCCATATCAATATGAATAAATCTTCAGTTTTATATCTTCCCTTGTCCAAGCTTTATGTTAAAATAGTCTGTTTAACTCACCCATGGCTTACCCAAACTTGGCTTATTATAAGGCCAAGTAAATGAATCAACCCTTAGAAAATTTTTGATTACTTTGTTGGAATTGAAGGGGTCACTCGATCCTATCAAGATTGACCCAGCCGGATCCATCGAAGTAGATAATTACTCGGCTTTGATCGAAGTAAAGATAATAGCTCGGCTTTGGCCGAACTAATGGAATGGTTCGGCTTTGCTGAAGCAAAAATAATAGTTCTGCTTTGGCTAAAGTAAAAATAATAGTTTGGCTTTTCCGCAGAGGGTTTCCTAGGTTCATTCGTATTTTGAGGATTCGTGAATGACTCTTTGCATTCAAGGCCTCTGATTTGAGATCGAGAGGAAATCTTCTGCCCTTTATTGAGGCATGAGGAATGTTCCCAGCATACCTCGGGGAGTACCAAGTCCCGTTAAAGTATTGCCACATGGTCTTGAATGTGGCACGATTATGGTGTTCTGAGTTCTGAAGTTTCTCCCTTCTTTAATGGCTACTCCCCTTTTAAGGTCTATAAAAAGGGGAGAGTAGAGGATGCTTGAGCATACCTGGGAAAGTCTTCTTATCTAGTGAGCAGAAATAAACTTTCATGGCTTTTTTCATGCTAAAGTTGAGAGCTGTAAGGCTAGATTTTTTCTTCGAGGTTTGGCTTGGTCCCGATAGTTGGGATGATGAAGAAGTTGCTGTAAAGCAAGTCATCCTCAAGGAAGGAGTTATGAAGGTCATATGTGGAGCGCAGAAGGGGGATAGAGGACATATGGGAAGCGCACGCGGGCGCTTTCTACTTGGCCCCGTCCACCCATTATGGAACCATAGAGGCCACTAGAAATACAATTATTGATGGGCCATGGTTTTCACAGGCTTTCCATCAACCATGATAACCTTTATCGCCAAGCCTCTTCTTCCTAAGGCTTTTCATCTTTCATGGTGCCCCGGCCGTGTCCCTGCATCCTGAGGAATTTCATACTTTGGACAGCCGGAGGTAAGTTCCTTCAGGTTGCTTCTTTTTTTATATATCATTACCCAACATTTTAGGGATGGCACCTCGACAGAGTTGTCTTTTTCGATTTCTCTGATTTCTGAAGCATAGGCAAAGCTACATTGATGCAGCATCATCGGCCGAACTTGTTTATCCGAATATTTTCTTTTGTTCTCTGTGTATTTCCTATACTGTAACACACTTGTAATGCCTTGCAAGAGTTGTAATTTTTTATAATGGAATATTATTGAAATAAAAGAACTTTTTTCTTTCGCACGTCTATCTCTTTATGCTATTTTGTTCATGTTTTACGAAGTTCCAGTTTTCCCGATATATTGTTGCCTTTGCATTTTTTTCGATGTATGAATCACTCGTATATATTAGATCGGAGGGTGTGGGGCGAAGAGTCGGTCTTGCCGAGATACACAAACAGCCATTAGGGCACCTCTTCACTTGGGAAGATATTTAGATAGTCATATCCGATACTTATATATTGGTGGTGTTTTAGAGATTTATCTTTTCATCAAATATTTTAATGATTCGGTTTAGACCTGCTGATATGCACCGAATTACGTTGGCCCTTTGAGAGTAGAGCACATGATTTATCTTAGGCTGAAGGAGGATTTGGGTGGCCTTACTGGCTCTTGATAGGAGTTCGGTCATGCCGAATATCTCCGAAAGCTTTTACTTAGTTCATTGGCACGGCTCGGTCATGCCGCGGTATGGAAAAGTCGTTCGATTTCTCGATGTTTAGAGAAACAACTCAGCCATGTTGAAATATGAAAAAATCGTTCGGTCCTGCCAAGGCTTAAAAAAATTGCTCGGTCCTACTGAGGCTTGAAGAAATCACTCGGTCCTACCGAGGCTTGGAAAAATCACTCGATCCTACCGAGGTTCGAAAAATTCATTTGGTCCTGCCGAGGCTTAAAAAAACCGCTCGATCCTACCGAGGCTTGGAAAAATACCTCGGTCTAATTGAGACTTGAAGCAAGATTATATTTTACTTGGTGCTGCCAAGGGACGAAGAAGTCACTTGGCCCTGCTAAGGTTCAGAGCAAGATTATTTTTACTTGATGCTGTCAAGGTATGAAGAAGTCACTCGGCCCTTCTGAGGTTCAAAGCAAGATTATATTTTACTTGGCACTGCCAAGGTACGGAGAAGTTGCTTGGCCCTATCGAGGTTCGGAGCAAGATTATATTTTACTTGGTGCTGCTAAGGTACGGAGAAGTTGCTTAGCCTTGCCAAGGTTCGAAGAAATATTATATTTTACTTGGCATTATCAAGGTACAGAAAAGTCACTCAGCCCTACCGAGGTTTGGAGCAAGATTATATTTTACTTGGTGCTGCCAAGGTACGGAGAAGTCACTCGGCTCTGCCGAGGTTTGGAGCAAGATTATATTTTACTTGGCGCTGCCAAGGTATGAAGAAGTCACTTGGCCCTGCCGAGGTTCGAAGCAAGATTATATTTTACTTGGCACTGTCAAGGTTTGGAGAAGTTGCTTGGTCCTACCGAGGTTCGGAGCAAGATTATATTTTACTTGGCACTGCCAAGGTACGGAGAAGTCGCTCAGCCTTGCCAAGGTTCGGAAAAAGATTATATTTTACTTGGCGCTGCTAAGATATGAAAAAATTGCTTAGTCCTGTCAAGGTTCAAAGAAAGATTATATTTTACTTGGCGCTGCCAAGGTACGGAGAAGTCGCTTGGCCCTTCCGAGGTTCGGAGAAAGATTACTCGGTTCCGCCGAGGCTTGAAGAAAGTCCCTTGGGCCTGTCGAGTCTTCGTTGAGGAACCCGTAGGTCGGTAGTCGGATGAAATCTATCTCTTATCAAAGACTTTGGGGAGAATTGGTCGAAACATAAATAGTGCAATTTTAAAAGTAAAAATCTCATTATTGCAAGTAGGGTGAGTTCAGTGGGAGCGTACTTTACTGATGATATATTCGGAGGTTGTCTGAATTCCATGTTCGAGGGATAGATTTTTCATCCAAATCCTAGAGCTTGTAAGTGTTGGGCCTAATGATTTCTGCAACTTGATAGGGGCCTTTCCAATTGGAGATAGCTTTTCTTGCTCTAATGATTTGAAGACAGATGCTTTGTGAAGTACAAGGTCACCAGGGAGAAAGGATTTCCCTTTGACTCGGAAGGAATGGTAGCGAGCTACTCTTTGTTGATAGGCTGCCATTCGGATTCGGGTCTTCTCTCTGATTTCTTCTATCAAATCGAGATTGGTTTGGAGCTGTTCATCGTTCAACTCTTCCGAATAACTTTCCACCCATGGTGACGGTAGCCCTATCTCCATGGGAATGACAGCTTTTGTACCAAAGGCCATTTTGAACGGAGTCTTGCCTGTGGGAACCCTCTGGGTGGTTCGAAAGGCCCATAAGACATGATAAAGTTCCTCCGCCATCTCCTCAGTGCCCTGTTGAGTCGAGCTTTGATTTTTTGCAGCAACGTTCGGTTGGTTACCTCGACTTCTCCATTGGCTTGGAGGTGCCCGACCGAGATGAGCCATGATAGATGCCATGATCCTCACAAAACTCTGGAAACTTGAGATTATCAAACTGTCTTTCGTTGTCGGTGATAAGGGTGTGCGAAAGGCCAAACCGACAAATGATGGATCTCCATACAAAATTCCTAGCCCGAGCCTTGATTATATGAGCAACTGCTTCGGCCTTGACCCATTTGGTGAAATAGTCAATCGCTACAAACAGAAACTTTCTTTATCTCATGGCAAGAGGAAAAGGGCCAAGGATATCCATTCCTCACTTAGCAAAGGGCCAAGCAGATAATATGAGTGTCAGATGAGCGGAGGGGAGCCTTTGGATGTTTGCATACCGCTGACATGAGTAACAGGTTCGGACAAGATCATCAGAATCCTTTTGCATAGCCGGCCAGTAGCATCCCTGGCGCAGCATATTGTGGCACAAAGCTCGACTTACAAGATGACTACTACAGATGCCTTCATGAACCTTTCGAAGAGCATAATCAGCCTCCGACGGGCGAAGGCACTTAAGTAGTGGCATGGAGAAGGATCATTTGTATAGCTGGTCATCAAGTAAGGCATAATGAGATGCTTACATTTTTAACTCCCTTGCCTCTTTTCTATCGGTCGGGAGCGATCCTTCTTTGAGATATTTGAAAATTGGGTCGAACCAAGATAGCTCGGCCTCGATCTGCATCACACGATCGCTGTCGACGATGCTAGGTTTCTCCAGGACCTCCAAATGAAATTTTCACTCGAGATCCATTGAATCCGTGGTTGCCAAGTGAGATAAAAGGTCGGCGCATGCATTTTTAGCCCTTGGGACCTGAATCACTTCGAGTTTAGAAAAATAGGGGAATAAATCATGCACCTTTTGAAGATACCGAATCATGTTTGGCTTCCGAGCCTCGGATTCTCCTCGTACATGGCCGGCAACCAGTTGAGAGTCGGTGTATGCATTCAATCTCTTCACTTTTAAGTCACAGACGATCTGGAGTCTAGTAAGTAGAGCTTCATACTCCGCTTTATTATTAGAGACTGGGAAGGAGAAGCGGACACCATACTCAAAGGCTGCTCCCTTTGAGTTGGTGAGGACCAAGCCGGTGCCAGAGCCATTCTTGTTGGAGGATCCATCTATATGAAGTAGCCATAAATCTTTAGGCTTCAGTGATTCAGAGGTATTCGAAGCAGATCCATCCTCGGGTATGGTTACATTCGAGGAGAAAATTTGCCAGAATTATGCTTTGATGGCTAGGCGAGGTTGATATTGAATATCATGTTCGCTCAGTTCAATAGCCCATTTGGTCATCCTACCTAACACCTTTGGGTGATGAATTATTGATTGATGGGTTGGTCAATCAAGACTACCACAGTATGCGCTTGAAAGTAAGGTCGTAACTTTCGGGCGGATATTACCAAGGCTAGTACCACTTTCTTAATTTGAGAATACCTTGTCTTAGCATCTCGAAGCAATTTTTTTGACATAATAGATCGATTTTTGAACTTTATTTTCCTCCTAGACTAGCGTAGACCCGACAGCGCTTTTTGACACTGCTAAATACAGGTAGAGCTTGTCCCCAAGTCTCAGGCTGCTCAGAAGATGTGGCAAGCTAAGGTATTTTTTGAGGTCTTCAAAGGATTTCTAATAGTCCGGAGTCTATTGAAAGTTCTTAGCCGACCGAAGCGCCTTGAAAAAGGGCAAACATCTCTCAACCAACCGAGCAATAAAGCGATTGAGAGCCGCTATCCTTCCGGTAAGACATTGCACTTCTTTAACCGATCCTGGAGGCGCCATTTGCTGCAGGGCTAGAATTTTTGTGGATTTGCTTTAATGCCTTGTTGGGAGATCATAAAGCCCAAGAACTTCCCAGAGTTAACTCCGAAGGCACATTTGGTTGGGTTAAGCTTCATCTAATACCTTCGGAGTGTATGAAGCTTTTGCGAGATCTTCAATGTGTTGGGATGCTTCTTTGCTCTTAACCAGCATATCGTCAACATAAACCTTCATGTTCTAACCAATTTGTTTCTTAAAAACCTATTAACCAATCTTTGGTAGGTCGTGCCTATATTTTTTAAACCAAAGGGCATGACTCGGTAACAATAAATATCTTAATCAGTAATGAAGGCGGTCTTTTCTTCATCCTCGGGTGCCATTCGAATTTGGTTGTAGCCTAAATAAGCATTCATAAAAGTTAGCATCTGGTGGCCTGAGGTAGCGTCCACAAGTTGATCAATCCGAGGCAGAGGAAAGCTATCCTTTGGACAAGCCTTGTTGAGGTCCGTGAAGTCGATGCAGATTCTTCATTTGCCATTTGACTTCTTCACCATGATGACTTTCACCAGCCAATCAGGATAGTTCACTTCCCGAATGAAGTTAGCTTTAATGAGTTTATCAACCTCTCCTCGATGGCCTTCTGATGCTCAAGGGTGAAGCTTCTTTTCTTCTGCTTGACCGACCAAAATGTCTCATCCACATTAAGGCAATGGACAAGGACATTTGGGTCGATCCCCAGCATATCCGAAGCAGACCAGGCGAAGACGTCAGTGTTCCTTCAAAGAAATTGAACCAAATCTTGCTGAGGCTTTCCTTTTAGTTGTGACCCGATCCTTATGGTTCGGTCAAGCCAAGCTTCGTCAAGTGATACCTCCTCAAGTTCCTCGGCTGGTTCTCCCCATTGTTCGGTAAAATCCTTCTGAGCATCCAGCCCATCCACCTCGGGCTTTCTAGACTGAAGGTCAGCAATGAAGCAATATCGAGCCGCGGCCTGATTTCTTCGGACTATTCTCACTCCCCATTCTATGGGGAATTTCATAGCGAGATGAGGGTTGGATATAATAGCTTTAAGGGACATCTGTCCGAGCCTACTGAGGATTGCATTGTAGGGAGACCGAAGCTTGGTTACCAAAAAGTCCGTATGAACAGTGGCTATACTAGGCCAAGTGCCTGCTCAGACCACCAATATGACGACCCCCTCGAGGATAACAACATCGCCAGTGAAATCCACTAAGGTGGAGTCGATGGTCCAGAGATTTTCTATCTGAAATTTCATCCTCACAAAAGCATCAAAGTACAAAACATTAACAGAGCTTCCACTATCAACCAAAATTCAGTGTACATCATAATCATTCATGTTGAGAGATACAACCAAAGCATCGTCATGCGGATATTGTATCTCCCAGAGGTCTTCATTAGAAAAAGAAAGCTCATCAGTCCGAACCTTCTTCAATGGATTTTTCTTTTCATCTATCTGGGCCAATGAGGAGCGATCGTTGCTATCATGTTGACATTGCCGACGACCGATGGATTCGGCGGAGGAGGTTGGCGAGGCTCAGGCTGGCGGTCCCCTCCATTATTCGACTCAGGGGCTCTTCTAAACCGGTCCAGCCTGCCCCATCGGATGAGTTGCTCAATCTCATTCCGAAGCTGCCAACACTTTTTGGTATCATACCCGTGATCTCGATGGAATCAGTAGTACTTGGTCATGTCCCTTTGGGCCACGTTCCCTTGGAGAGGCGGTGGCCGAGGGATCTAGCATTCAATCTCCATCAGAATTTGTGTCCTTGGCACAATGAGTGGGGTGTATTGATTGAACCTTCGAGCTGAGCTTCGGGTATGGTCTGGGTGGCAGCGAAAGAGCTCTCTGGCGATGAGGCATGCTTGCATGGTGAAAGGATCGGCTCTTTTCCGAGCCCTTGGCCTCCTTTTTCTTTGATTGCTCGGCCTGGATCGACCTCCGCGATTCCTCAACTCTGGCATACTTGTCCACCAAAGCCATCATGTCGGAAAGGCTCTTCGGATAGTTGACCTTCAGGGCTAGATAGAAGTCACCCTCCTTTAAAACTCTGCCCATCAAGGCGGACATGGCCACCTCATGATTTAGGTGGTCTACTTCTAACATGGTCATGTTAAAGCGGCCGAGATAATTCTTCAAAGATTCCCCTTTCATTGCTTGACCTCGGAGAGGGAATCGGACCTCCGTCGGTGGTGGCGACTACTGATAAACTGGTTGATGAATAGGTAGCTCAGCTCGTCAAAAGAATTGATTGAACCTGACTTTAAGCTGTTGAACCAGGTTCTGGCGGACCCCCTGAGCATAGAGGGGAAGGCTCGACACATGATCGCATCTAATGCTCCGTGGAACATCACGATGGATCGAAAGCTGCTCAGATGGTCATCGGGATCGGTGGATCCATGGTATGGCTCGATGGTGGGAAGCTTTACATGAGGAGGGATTACCTTCCGCATAATCTCCTTAGAGAAGGGGATGCCCTACTCCGCCTCCAACTAGGATTATGGAGCTTGCTTGACTGCATCTAACTCTTGCTGCCACTCTCGACGTATCTCCCGAATTTATCGCTGAATCTCCTCGTCTTGGCTAGTAGGGGAGATCGGCCGAGGGGAGCATGGTGACGGTGTTGAGTCATGATGAGAGAACGCCGGAGAGAGAGAGAGAGCTCGCCGAGATCTAGATGGGCTTTTTCCCCTAGCCCTTTGTTGCACCGGTCTAGCTCCTTTGGGTTGCTGGGGATGGCTTGCGATCTCGGGCGGGTTGGAAGAAGAGATCGCCGGCGGAGCGGGGGTGACAACTCCATCAGGAAGTTATGGAGCAGGGGCAGTCGGACGGGAAATCCCTTGGAGCCCTTGGACCAGTTGTGCCAGGGCTTGCACTTGTTGAACCAGTGTAGCGAACTGGTCCTAGGTCACCAAGGTCGCCAATGGCAAGGGAGTCTCGGCTGGCGGCAGATGCGGAGGCGCCATATTGTTTGTGGGATTAGGCCTTTGGGAGGCGGTCTAATCCTGAGCGTCCAAAATGGCTCTCCTTCGATTCACCATTAAAAGGTTGCTCTTCTAGTTTTAAGCCTTGTCTCCTTGATCATAAGTTTATGGGACTTAAGGACCTTCCTCTAACGCCAATCTGTTGCCGTAAAAATCCGTTCTCCGACTCGAGCGCGGCCCATCTTTGGAACTAGTCTCGTCTGGATGGACTGCAAAACAGTCCTCACGCAGCGAGCGTTGGGGGTGGTAGCGCCAATTGTTGCCATAGAAATCCGTTCTTCGACTCGAGCGCGGCCCATCTCTGGAACCAGTCTCGTCTGGATGGACTTGCAAAATTGTCCTCACGCATCGAGCATTGGAGGTGGCCCTCTGCGGAAGACCCTTTGACACTCAAGTCAGTGAAGATTCACAGCAAGCAGATATGAGGAGAAGGCTCTCACAGAAGAGTCCCTCTGGAATGGCCTCTCGAGGAGCCGGGGACCTTTGCTTGAGCTTCAATGGAGTTTTTTAGTGAAAGAGTGAGCGTACCTGAAAGACTTTAGGACAGGGTATATATAGGTTGTCGACGTGGTGGCAAACAACTACCTGATTCCTTAGATGCGTCACAGAGAATCAGAAAACCGTCATGATTCAAATTGATTCGAATCAAATTTGTTATGAAGCTGGTAGCTTTCGAATCCAGTTAGTTAGAGAATCAACGGCTAGAGAAGCTAGTTGATGCTTTGAGATTCGGTGCCTTGTAGGTTCTAGGCCATATTTAGCATTATTGGCTTTTTCCTCCACTTAAAGTAGTCGGAGACCCATGTGATTGGAATCTTGTCGGATTATCGTGAATTTGAATTTTTTTCACACTTGGTTCCGTAGAGGTTCAGGGGTACCTCGGCCTGGCCGAGGTACGAGGATAGCTTGGTCTGGCCGAGGTATGAAGGTAGCTCGGTTTTGCCGAGGTATGAGTATAGCTCGGTTTGGCTGAGGTATGAAGGTGGCTCGGTCTTGCCGAGGTATGAAGGTGGTTCGATCTTGCCGAGGTATGAGTATAGCTCGGTTGGCCGAGGTATGAAGGTAGCTCGGTCTCGCCGAGGTACGAAGATGGCTCAGTCTTATCGAGGTATAAGGATAGCGGTTTTGCCAAGATATAATGGCACTTTGGTTTGGCTGAGGTGTATAAGCCTCATTCTTTCCCGAATGTGACAGCTGGCGGATCAGAAATCAAAAGTGATCTCAACCTTTTTGTCATGTGCACAAATATTGATATAACGATGATTTTATCCCTCATCATGTATGATCTCTGTTGGATATCGTATAAGAGTGGAAGGTGACTTAAAACCATTTTGTAAATTACTTTAAGGCTAAAAAAAAAAATCATAAAGGAACCTCAGCCACTAACTAACGTGCATCAAACCTTATTTTCTATTAAAAAAATTCATCAAGTCCACATGTGAAAGATCCTATATTTGTACTCTCTCTCCCCCTCCTTTTTTTTTTTTTGACACTTATTGTATGCTTGATTGAAATTATTCAACATTTAGCACCCTAAGGTAGTGTTTGATAGAAAAAATATTATCCATGGATAAGTGTATGGGAAGAGTTTGTCCCTTAGCTATCCCTAGGAATATCC
>UESW01002058.1:0-107290 GCA_900491605.1 Calamus simplicifolius | reverse complement strand
ACGAGTTATTACATCAAGTTTAAATTTTTTAAAACGTTTACCTGATCTACACATAGTTGTTTAAATTCTGAAGTCTTAACCTTGAAGCATGAATAAAGAAACTGCATTTCTAATTTTTGAAATAACCTCTTGAATTATGTTCATGCCAGATTGAGCAGAAAGATTTAATATATGACATGCACATCTAATATGAAATAATTGTCCATCTAAAATGGGATGTAAAGAGTCGTTTAATATGTAATAGCAGAATTATTATTAGATGTATAATCAAAAGTAATTGATATTATTTTATTATTAATATTATATGAGCATGCGGTTTGATAAATAATATTTGAAATTTGTTGTCCTGAATGCGGAAAATCAAAAGCACGAAAAGCAATATTCGTTTATTTAGTTGCCAATCATTATCAATATAATGAGCAGTACAGAAATAAAACAATTACTACCTACAGATGCCGTCCAAATATCAGAAGTTAAAAATTTTGCATTAAATTTGAGAGCTTTCCGTTAAACTTTGTTTCATTGCTAAAAAGTTTGTCATAGCCACTCTTCTAAGGTACGCCTACTAGTTCTTTTATAAGCAGGTTGTAGGCCTAATTGAACATATCTTTCAAAATTATAAGATTCAGATAAACTAAAAGGTAATTCATCTTGAATTATCCATCTTACCAGTAATTTCTTTGATTTCGTGGTTATATGCAAAATTGCCTACAAGTAATCCTTTTGTATATTAAGGAGTCCTTGCTGATTGGAATCATGCATCCTATGACTCTCTGATGTCTTTTTAGATGCCATGTTCCCCAGTACTAGAACAACCGTAAAGTTTTGCACATTTTTTACATTTTGCTTTATAGACTCCATCAACCATAATTCTATCGAAATCAATCCAAACATTACTAGTCCTCTTACGAGAAGAGGTTTGACATTCACTGACACTAGCGTTAGATGGAACTTGAAGTTGGATTAGGGTTGGGGTCCTTGGGGATTAGTTCCTCACCCTTAGAAAAAGCGTGCATGTTAAAATTACTTTCGTTAAAAGATGTCATATCTAAAAATTTTAATTAATAAATGCAAAAAAATAAAAACTAACCCACAAAAAGGAATTGAGAAAAGATCAAAGGTGGAGGCGTGGAGCCGAGATTTGTGAGCTTCCTCTTGCGCTCTCGCCTCTCAACAAGAATTGACCTTGTAGCACTTGACTACTTGCTTGAGCACTTGCCACTTGTAAGAACACTTGCAAACTAAAAATTAAATTGCTAATCTACTAGAGCACTTGCTGGAAGAGAGAAATAGTAGTAGTAAGAGAGGGAGAGTTCATCTATTTATAGAATTTCTAATTTTTTTTTCAAAACTATCCTTTGATATAGCCGTTATATGACTGTTGGAGGGGTAAAATGGTCTAAACCCTCCCAACAGCCTTTAACGGCTATATAGCCGTTAAAAACGGATATAGCCGTTTTTAACGCTGAAATAGTTGGTGCGGTGCCTAGGCCCATGGTGCCTGGGCACCATGCTGGTGCCTAGGCACATGCCTAAGTGCCTGGTGCCTAGGCACCACTTGTAGGCACGTGGTGCCTAATGCCTAGGCACCAGCGCGCTGCCGTGCCATGGCACGGCCGTGGTGGGCCGTGCCATGGCATGGCCCCCAGCACGGCCGTGGTGGGCCGTGCCATGGCACGGCCCATGGCCAAATTTGAATTTTTTAATGTGCCGTGCCTGGCACGGCCGGCACGGTAATTTTTTAGGCACGGCAGGCCTGGGCCGTGCCTGGCACGGCACGGCCAGCCCATCTCTAATGATGAGGAAGGACGGGACAAGATGACATACTATAATTTGTGGCAGATTGTGGACACAAAAAGGTAAGGGGAGGGGGGCAGGAAGGGGAGGGGTAGGCCTTGCTGCTGCTATTGGCCATTGACTGTCACAGCTGGGGCAAGCCGTAGCCCACTGCCACATGAGGAAGGGAGGGAGAGAGATCTGGCGGGAGATGAGGTGGAGGAAGGGATTTGTTAGCGAAGAGAGAGGAGTAAGTGAGAATGGTTGCCGAAGAGGGAATAGAGAGAGAGAGAGAGAGAATATCTTGTTTGAAGGAGAGAATGCTGGCCTCCCTTCTACAGCGTCTACCGCTGCCAATGTTTTCGCCACCAGAGCGGGACCATTGAAAATGGTGGATCATTAGATAAAGAACCAGAGAAGGGAAGGAAAAGGGGTGGCCAATGAGGGAAAGAGGTGGGCAATTAGGGTTTTTTTTTTAAAAAAAATATAATCAAATCTCTAAAATATCTCCAAATTTTAAATTGACCCGGCTTAAATCGGGGTACTTTAGTCCTTTGGTCAAGTGAACACCAGTTGGTTCTTTTGGGACTTGCCAAGCCACTGTTTTTTCTGAAAAACTGGTTGGATCACTAGTTTAAACCGGTCAGGGTGCTGGGTTTTGGCTAGGTCAGGTGCATTTATGGTCCTTTGCTAAAATTGGATTGGCCTATGGTTCTGTTCACAGGTTTTCTGGTCCAGTCTAGGTTTGATAACTATGATTTGAACTAATCAAGTTGTTTGTATGTGTCAGTTCAACAGAGTTATTTAAATCTGTTGCCAGAGATTGTAGTTGATATGTTAGGTTGTCAACCATATATATATAACCAAATCCATGGCATGCAAGGAATATTGGTAGCTTCTTATAGATGCCTATTCTTAGTGAACTTTGGTAGTATTAGCTTTGGCATTATTGCATTTGTATCTAATCTTCGTAATGTTGCATCCTTGCTTATCCTTTGTGGGAACTTTATTTTCTTTACTAAACTTGAAAGGGGTTGAAAAGCTTCCTTATTCTGCCTACCATACTTTGATATTCTAAACCAAAATACGTCAAGATAATCTTATATAACGAAAATTGGGGTTTGCTTGGGTTCAACCGATGATGGAGGATTGGCGCCAGCCATGTCTGAATGGAGTGGAGTTGCATGAAGATTCTAATCATAATAAGCATTTTCTTCCCATAGGATGTGAAGGGTATCTTGAATGTAATTTTGTGGTGCTAAGTGGAATTTTAATTAATATAAGTTCCAGATAAGATGTGTTGTTCTTAAAATTGATGCAATCCTTTTAGCTGCATGAATTGCCAGGATTGATGTGCTTCTTGGAGGAGGCTTGCATGAAGGCCAGTTGACAGAAATAGTTGGGCCATCATCTTCTGGTAAAACATGAATAAGAATTCTCTATGTTTTGACTCTATAGAACTCTCAAGCATTAAGTATTTACAAACTCAGGGATCAGTTATTTTAATGGCGAATGCAAGATTATCTGCATATGTAATATCTTATTCCAAGTTGCCTGTTTTGACCTACATTTTCTCAAACTTTAAGTATGCAGTCAAGATGGCCTTGAGCCATTGTGCCTTCTAATTCACCATTGTGCATATGCAGTTTGTCTATATTCTGCTACACAGGTGGCGGACAAGCATTTCGGTGGAGTTTATGTACTTGGACACTTGTAATTCCTTTTCTCCAAAGGGTATTACATGCATAGTTGATTAACCATCTAGCTCTTCATCTGGAGAGGTTAAATCTCGTTCTTCGTCTAAATTCTTTGTAGATTTATTGGTGTTTGGTCATATAGTGAATATCAAGGATTATGTATTCATGATCTTATAATATTAATTGTTTTAGCAATAAATAGAGCTTACTCTTGTGTTTATCCCCTCATTCGTTTAATGAATTTCTTAGTTAGTTTTTGATTTTAGGCTAGAGAAAGAAGGCTTAAAAGGATTATGATCAAGATATTATGTTGCTCAGTTTTGACATCTTTGCACTGTTCGATGTACTACACCAACTGGAATTCACATTAAAGCATCAGATCTTTATCCAACAAAAAATTTGAATGATGATCTTGGTATAACTGTATATGTATTATTCAACACCTCAATTGTTTATGATAAATGGTTCAGGTAAAAAATGGAGATACTAAGATATGCTTGGTTATTATCGATTCAATCTTCTCTCTCCTAACCCCTATCCTTGGAGGCAAAGGTTTGGAAGGTATATCACTGATGTTCTATTGTAGCTTCTAGTATTTTGAAAGTAGGTTATTCATCAGCAATCCCCTATTCCAATGTAATGTGCATGCATCGTGCTAGTTCTAAATTATAGCTGTTGTGAGGCTGTGAGATGGCATATTCTAATTATGCCAGAGGGTAATCCTTTTATACCTATAATTTATCATTGAATTATAATTTTTGAAGTTTAAATATGTTTAAAAATTGAATAAAATATTAAAACTTTTTAATATAAAAAAAACATCCAGCAAGTATCGAGATCCCTAATCGGGTTAGAGATTGAGAAGAGATAGGACGTGAGGCATCTCATTTCGTAGAAAAACAGTGACACCTTTGTTCCATGGGATTTAAAACCGTGGTAATCATTACATCAAAGTTGTTGATCTATCATAACATACACTAGGAATAAGTGTTGCATATTAGAATTTTACGACCATGTATTAAGGATAAAAGCCAGTGTGCGATCTTATTCTTTATATGCATTTGATTAGTTTGTGATTGCACCTACTTGTCATAACATTGAGTGATTTATCTGTTATGATATGGGAACAGGTCATAGTTACATGTTAGAATTTTACTGCCATCTATTAAGCATAAAAACCAGTAGTGATCTTCTTCTTTATATGCATTTGATTAGCTTGTGACTGCACATAATTGTCACTCTTTGATCCATTCATCTTGTGCATGCGAACAAATTTGTTAACTCTGGGTGTCTATTGCTTGTCTGGACAATTTCTGTCAGTCACGGTTCACAAGATCAATAGTCATGGTTTTCACATGCTCATTCCAGATCTGCTGCTTGTTTTGTTTGTTACGGCATTCTTAGACTTTGGCTGTAACCCAGCCCAATTTGAAATATAATTCTCTCCAAAAACAATCCATGTTCATGGCAGTTGATCAGAGTGTTTCTTCTTTCTATGATATCAGACCATTGTGCGATGCATGTCTTTGCTAACAAGAACTGTCAGTAATTAAGAGTCAGGTAGGAGTTGAAGTTATATAGAATTCATCAATTCCAATTTCCAGGGACAACCCTTCTGGAGGATGGCAAACCATATGGATGTCTTAAGTTAGTTTTCAATTTATTCAGTTGTTGTCAAACTCAGGCTCATCCTCCATAGGGTGCCTCTCATCCAGTAGCCATCCAATAGGCTCCGAATGAATAGTGTGCTACTGTAGCTGTTCATGATTTGCTACAGGCACGATCTGTAACTTATGATCATATTGAGGTTGAAAGATTATTGCATTCCAGTTGTTATGTTTGTCGCTTTCTCAGGCCCTTTTTGCAATGTTGTCATCGTCACAGGCCTCTCTGGTCGAACTGCAAAATTTGCGGTTGAAGCTAAGAGCTGCTCTGCAGATAGATGGGGAGGTAATGGGAAGGGGTACAGGGCGGCTTCTTCCTGATTCCAGACGGGAGGAAATATCTAGCAGAAGGTGCTCGGCTGATTCTGTTTCTTTTGTTTGGAAGCGAAGTCCATCTTATTCTCTTGTTTTCGGCTTTTTCTTTGCTTGCGTGTGATACCTAGACGGACAGCTGGCAGAATTATATCAATTTTAGCGAGAAAAAGGCGAGAGAGAGTCGGCTCCGGTGGGTGTCACGGATGGAGAGGAATCCCTCGATCGCGTTGCCCTTTGAAGGCCTACCGTTATTATATCAAACCGTAGGAATAGGGAACACCGATCAGGCGAAGAAGGGGCAAGGCAGTTGCAGGGGCGGCGTGGGCCATCCAACGGTCCTATTTGTAAATTTATTTTTCCTACGGAAAAATTGGGTGGTAATCCCAGCTGAGAAATGCGCATTCTGTGGCGCTGCCCGCATTATTTAAAAGGTTCGGATCAGACGTAGGAGTCTCCGCCAATCATAGCTCGACAGATCATGCCGTGTAATCCGATAGGAACAACTTTCTTGGCAGCCAGTGTAACAGCTGCTTCACGTGGACGTGTGTCGTTTTGGGGACTGATTTGTTGGAATGGCGGTTCGCTGGCCCTTGGGGTACGGCAAGTCGCAACTCGGAGCTATTCTTCTGAACGTTTCCAGAGGGGTAGAGTCCCTTTCGTGAAAGAGATGGAGAATGTGTGAGACTGTACGATTATATAGGCAGCCACTGTGCGACTGTACGATTATATAGGCAGCCACCGCCAGATTGAGATTCAACTGGAGAACGACGTGCTGGCTGTCCCGACTGTAGTCTTTTGCCGTGTGGCTTTGGCTTGGGAGCTGCCCGTTGTCGTCGTCCTTGATGATGCCAGTGCTTCGACGGCAACCCGAGGCGCAAGAGAGCAGCAGAGTGGTGGACCTCTGGATTCATATATGTGGACCAGGCCATGGCCAATACCCAGTGTCCAGTGCAACGAGGTATCCGAACGGTTAAAGGAAGGACACGGGCCGTTGCTCGGCTTTCTTTAGAAAAAGACCGCCTTCAATCGCGGGAATTGTCTGCGTGTCTTTGGTTCTGTGTGTGGTGCAACTTAATGGGTCATAATCCACATTGCATAAACGATGATACGAATGCGCTATCAATATATACTTATGCATCGAAAATTCATGCACAAAGAATTGGACTTTAGATGAGGGAGTGAGGTTTAGATATGGTTTGGATACCATCATCGGGACGCTACCTTCTACAAAGATCAAGAATCCTAATTTCTCTGCTAAAGTTTAGTAGACATATGCATATTGTCAATTAATTAAAGTTTAGAATAAAACTCAAAATAGATTGAAATTATAGTCATATTCATGTTTATTTTTATTTAATATATACGAATGTAAACATAGAGATATTGATCGAATATAAAAATTTATATTTATATTTATTTTAAATAAATAAGAACACAACAGATGAAACGACATATTTGATGCTAACGTGCTAGTACCGTCACTCAGTTCACGGGTTCCTTAAAAAAAAAAAAAAAATGGTTGAAGTTGGGCGACAACAGTATAACCCCCACCTATTTGTACTGGACCAATCCTTGATAGCCAAGATTCCTAGGAGTACGATGTTATATCTACGTTGGTGGAAGTTACGGCGGAGGACGGCAGAACGATGGGTCGTTGAAGGAGGCCTTTTTTTTTAATCAGTATCGATTGACATCGTATTTACGTGAATAGAATGAATTTTTTTTTTTTACGAGGATGATGTTAAATAAAAAAAGCATCAAAGTGATTATTTTTTATCATGATAAAAAAATATTATTTAAAATAATATTTTTTAAAAGTATTATTTTAAATGATACTTTTTAAAAGTGCTTTTTCAATTGATGCTTTAAGAAGCATAAAATTTTTTTTATCAAACGTAACTTTGCGTGAAAGAAAAAAAATAATGACTTCGTATAAGAGACACTTAAAATGATATTTTTAAAGCATATTTTTAGGGGCATTTTTTTCACAGACACAATGACTTTTTCCTTCTTAACACGATTCCCGGAAAAAACCTTCTTCCCATCCTATTCACGTAAAACCGGTGTCAAACGACACCGGTTTCAAAAAGGACTCGTCGTTGAAGGGCGTGTACCTGCGGCGCGGCCGGGTCTTCGGTTGGGCCCACCAGCACGTGAAGGGTGGTGGGCCGTGTCCCACGCTGTGGGAGAGCACTGGCGGCAATAAAATCTGCCTCATCTCGTCTCCACCAATCACGTCCTATCTCCCACGTGAACTCTCTGGCCGTCATGTCCTCGCATGCGTTCCTTCTCCGCCTCTTCCCTCCAACCGCGTCTCTTTTATACTCCCTTACTCCCAAGTTCACCTCTACTTCTTCATCTCTCTCCCCTCTCCCATCCTAGCCTTACTACTAGCTAGTGTTTGTCAATTAATTAGTGGTCACGGGTTACTCTGATCATGGGCGACTCTTCCTCAGCTTCCTACATCCGAATGGTAATTTAACCATATTATATAATAGATGAAAACCTGCTGGAATCTTTTTTATTTTTCTTTTTGAATGGCCAACTTTTCTTGTTATTTCATGTGATATATTTGCTCGATCACAGGTGCAACATCTGATAGAGAAGTGCCTTCTCTTCCGCATGAACAAGGACGAGTGCGTGGAAGCCCTCTCCAAGCATGCTAACATCGAGCCTGTCATCACGTCTACTGGTAGCCTTTCTTCTTCTATTACTGCTGTCTCTGCGCTTCATATTCATGTTACATTTTAATGCTTATTCGAAGCAAAACAAACGAAAAAGTTTATCACCTAAAACGAAGTACGCTATATATATATATATATATATAGAGAGAGAGAGAGAGAGAGAGAGAGAGAGACGGAGTTTACTGGACGCTCCACCCTCCTTTATTTAGGAGAAGGTTCTGGGTTCAAGCTTTTGCGAGGTGTTTCCTAATTCTTTGGTGCAGATAATTGTTAACTAATGGTATATGCATTAACGTAATAGATGATCCCTTTTTTAGGACTCAAGTATGTGTGTGTGTGTGATATGTTATATGTGTTAGTATGGACCGAGTTGGAGAAGGTGAACAAGGAGTTCTTCGAGGCATACACGCGAGAGAGGGAGGAGCGGGTATTGGAGATGGAGACGATGCAAAGGATCCAAAAGATGCTAGCTGAGACGGCCGCCAGAGATTCCGACAACGATGACTAACAGATCCTTTAAATTTGCTTCCTTCCATCGTATTCATGATCAACCTCCAAAGTCTTGTGAAAAAATATTGCCTGGTACCACTACTGAATTAGATTGTGGCAGCACGTTGTAAATTCCACCAGAGGCCTAGGGTGGACAAGTAATTAAATAAGCTCCAAAGCTATCCCACGCTATGGAGTGGGAGGTCTTGGGGCTGGAAAGTGTCGATCGGGACGGTTGTCGTTCTTTTATGTACAGGTGGCAGCACTATTACGTATAAGTTTTTGTAGAATTTGGCCTCTTTTTTTTTTTTTTTTTCCCCTCTGTCTATGGACGCGTGGTGGTGACCTCTGGTTTTCCTGTTCGATCGTGATCACCTTTCTCCTTCGCTCCCACTTTTTCTTTGCTTTCGATGGAGCTGGACGTGAATGGCGGCTCCTCTTTCTTTGCTCGAGTTGATTAGCCCTTTGAGACGACGTTTCTTTTAACGAAACAAAAAAAAAATTATCAGAGAAGTTGACAGAAATCTACTTGATGGTGGTTTGGTCAGCAGTCCTGGGAGCCAGTTGGGAGGACGTGACTGCACGTGATGTAGACCTCCTTGTTTGTATGGTGGAGGAGACCCAAGCATTAGCCCTTGGGCGAAGTACCGAAGTCAAAGCACGTTACGGGAGCCAAACATGCATGCCCTCCCTCTAATGATCAATAATCATGCCTGCTGTACCCAGTAGCTTTGTTATATTTTTTTGTGATAGATGAGGTTTGAGATCTGAAAATAACTATACGTTAAGTTTCACGATAAGGAAGAATTTTATGGATTATTGTTCATTATTCTATATAAACTTTTTTGTCGATCCATCATGTACTTTTCTTTCTTAATTCGAGTCAGAGACTTGCTTTAAAAGATCCAAGTTGGGGGCAAAGAACAATAGTAGGGCTGTTGTTGTTATAGTTTAATCCATATTAGACAAAATTTGGTTGAATTACTTCATACTAAAATAAGTTCGTGTGCAATAATAATCCTGTTTGATTAGTGATACGTATTCATCATTATTTATAAGTGTGAAACACAAGCGGGCACGTCTCAATTGTCAAGAGATTTGTAATTAATGATGACAAGGATGTGTTACCTCTTAAGAAGAATCGTTAAACAGTACTTGTCATTTATTTTTTAAAGTAGGGATTATATGACAAGCAAGTGATGAATTATAGAATTATATCCATACAAAATTGTGTTTTGCCATGCAAGAAGGTATATGTGCTTCTTAAAAATGGGTCCCACGGGCCGCACACAAACAGGGTCTGCTCCATTGATGAACAAGTACCCATCCAAATATGTACACATGAATGCTCGATCCATAACTTTCAGCCGACCTACCAGAGTTCAGACCATGTGGGTGTATGTTGACGAGAGGGGGTAGGGCACATAATTAGTACGTGGAAGGAAGAATGGAAAATGCCTTTTTTATTCATGTTGTTTCATAGCAAATGAAGCACGTATAATTAAGACCATAGGCTGCAATGGAAAGTACAAGATAAATTCGGGCGTGAACTTAATTTCAGCAAAGTAAGTAGTATTTGTGATTGATTTACTATAAGATAAACCTTGGCATGCTTCCTTTCAAACCTTGAAGTTTTGTCTTTTTCCCATTAACGAACGCTAAAGTTAGATGGTATGGTTCATCCATACGCATGGCCAGCTTTTTCCTGCCTCTTAGTTTTACCGAATCGTTATTCAAAATCTCATCATAACATTATGATCCAATTTAGTAAAATTATTACCGGTGAAACTTTTGGAAGTAGAGTTTTGATACTTTAACATCTTTTTAATAGCCAAACTAAGAAAATACTGCATAATTTTTTCAACGGTCTAATACATTAAAAATTATATTATTAATTATTCTAATAATATTTATAATACTAATATCATATATAATAAATATATTATATTCATAATATTATAAAAATAATAATATTCTAATATAATAATGATTATAATGTAAAATTATTATAATAATTTTATTTATATTGTTTAATAATTATTATATATATATTAAAATATTGATCATTATATTATCAATAATATAGTATCATAATATTGGGATATAATATTAATATTAAAATTTTATAACATTATTAGATTATCTCTTTATGCTCTATTCTATCATTTTATAATATTATTATATCTTAATTTATACTATATATATATTATAATTATAATATGATATTTTTATATAATTATATATTATTGTATATTATATATATTTTTGAATCCATTATGTTCATATTTAATGAAAATAGCTTTCGAATATCTACTATTTAAAATTATTAAGAAAATTTTTAAATCAAAGCTTTCTCAAGTAAATTTTTTTAAATAGAAGAAAGTATTTTAAAAATTTTATCAAACATAATGTAATCACTAAAAAATTCGTTAGGCTCCTAAAAATGCTTTTAGATCATCTAAAAACACAGTTCTAAGCCTTTATATATATATTTTTCATCAAACATTTGGATGCATTAACCTATCCTTTGGAACTCATGCATAGTTGTCCATGTATGACACTAAATGTATTGTTCTCCTTCCATGTCAATCGCCGTCCAACTAAACTCGAATGAGAATTTTTTTTGCTAACGAGATCGTACTTGGTCAAATTGCACTCTTAATTGCTCATCTTGGATTCCATTTGCTCGATGTTGAGATGCTAATGACTTAAGATTAGTGACACCGATGCTTTAGTTCTCCAAGGTCATTCATTTAATTGGTTTCTATTTAATTGTTGTACGATTGCGTCGCCCACCAAACATGCGATAGACTGCTGTCTCGTCTTTTAGTGATGATTTTTTTTTTTTTTTTTTTTTGTCATTTTCTTGCAACTCTTGTTGACGCTTATTTAAGCTTCTGCGGCCGTGATAGGTGTGCTTCTGCCCTATCTTTTCAAAAGAAGGCATCAATCGAAAATTTAAAACGTAGCAAAGATTCGCTTGTCTTGTATTTAAAAAGTTACTTAGCGTTTTTTTTTTTTTTTTTTGAGTAATATTTTTCCAATAAACTACGCTTTGATCATATTTGACACTATTGACATTGGTAAAAAGAGCAACGCGCGAATAGTGGGAACAGTGACTGAAATAGATACAAATAATTCGACAAAGAAAAGGAGATGTCAACGGTAGAAAATTAGGGGAAGCGATATCGTCCGAATCCAGGACTTACTTGCCATCACTGCATTTAAGTACTGGAAACCTCTACTCAGGGCTAAATTTCCAGCAACCTGAGTCAAGAATTCGATTTCTTTCTGACAAAAAAGAAATTTTTTTCTGTGTTAATAAGGGAGAAGAAGACGAACAAATGAAAAAAAAAAAAAAATGCTAACCATTCGAACTTATCGCTGAGGTTAATCAATCAGCTTCGTCTCATAGAGAATTTTCTTATCCTAAAAAGTAAGAAGAATTTATTTTTATTTTATTTATTTTTTGTTGACAAATAGATATTCTTTGATAATAGACGTATTCAGAGGTAATGGTAGCTTTTTTCCACGCCCTCAGCCCTGCGCATATATATGTCGAGCATTTAAAGAGACATCGTTGTCAAGAAGAAGGAACAGTTGGGTAACTGTATTCCTTTGCCATCAAAACTATTTGGAGATGGATGCGACGACACCTCTTTTACTCTATCTAATGTGCAAATGAGTGACCCTTTCCACCTTCTGGTTAAAGGCACTGTTAAATCTTTTTTCCATTTATAGGCTTATTGAAGAAGATAAGATCTTGAGCATAAAACAATATACTCATGGGCAGCCATTAATGGACAGCATGATTTTAGAAGGTGACCCTATTAGGTGATAACCTAGATCAATGATAACCATGGGAATCTGTTAGAATAAAATTATATATATTGATTCCTAATCATATATGCAAAATTATGGGATCAATATATTTATCATAATAAATAATATAATCATGAATAGATACATAAATACCTTCGGTCATTGCTTCACGCAAATAGGTTGACTTTTCTTCATATCAGAATAAGGCTCTTCCATACCTTACTGTCTCTCTCAGCGATGATATAAACTTCCGTACAGATAAGGCGCAGGAACCTTCCTATTTTATTTAGCTTTATGCCTTATTTGTCCATCACAGAGAATGCTTCAAATTGATAAGGTTAAGGGATGTTTATCTTAATCATGGATTCAAATTTTGAATTTACATAATCCCTCGATATCGAATATAGGATCATCTTAATCGTATCTAACTGATACGCTTAATAGAGAAAAATCAATATTCTCCCACTTGGTCCGTATATTCTATTACTATAGTAAGAAACAAAATACATGGATCATGACAATATGTCCTCTTAAAATCAAGTATTATTTACCATGTATCACATTGTATTATATTTTTCAAACATAAACCCATATAACTTAATGAATAAACCCCATGTTTATTCTAGGTTCAACTTAATGATGCTTGTTGCTGCCAAATCGCGTTCATCGAACGTCAGGATAACGGAGAGCCTCCTCCTCAACGGAGTTCCTGCAAGAAAGTCCTCGGGGACCAGTTTCACTGGTGGGGACCCTTTGACGCTCAAGTCAGTGCTCTGAGCAACAGCCTTGAGCTTGAGGAAGCTCGAAAGAGAGAAGAAGAGAGAGGTTTAGAGCCGTGCTCTCTATAAGCAAGAATGAGCATTTGGGAGTGTAGTGAATTATCAGTTACCTAGTCGGGGGTTCCTTTTACCCATTTTATTGATGCTTGGAGTCTTTGAGACTTAGGGCATGATCAGAGCATTTATGATGGTGGCAGCAATAGCAGGTGCTTCTTAGTGGCATATCAGAAGTGCAGGCCATGTTCCGTCAAATATGGGTGGCTGCATAGTTGGAAGGTACTGCTTGGTTTGGATAGCTATTACAGGCTGCTGCAGGGCATGGTCAACCGTTATGGCGTTTCCCAGATGTGTCCCCCATGCCATACTTTCATTGCCTTGTGCGAACAGTGATGGGCGATAAAGTCAAGCATGTGGGCCCCAAAGTGTAACCGCTGAGGCAGAAGATGAAGTTTGGAGTTAAAGCTGGCTCTGTTCCTCGTAGAGCATTAACTATAAAGTATGTGTATGGCACTGTTCATGGCCGAGGGTAAGAGGCCAATCACTGTTCATGGCCGAGGGAAAGAGGCTGAGCACTGTTTATGGCTGAGGGGAAGAGGTCGAGCACTGTTCATGGCCAAGGGGGAAGAGGCTGAGCACTATTCATGGCCAGGGAAAGAGGCCGAGCACCGTTCATTGCCGAGCACTGTTCATGGCCGAGGGGGAAGAGGCTGACTTTGACTTGCCAAGGCCAAGGCTGACTCCTGATTGGCTGAGGCTGAGTCTGACCTATCGAGGCCGACGTTGACTGGCTGAGGCCGACTCTGACTTGCTGAGGCTGACTTGTTGAGATTGAGTCTGACTTGCCGAGGCCAAGGCTGACTGGCTGAAGTCGAGTCTGACCAGTCGAGGCTGAGGTTGACTGGCTGAGGCTAACTCTGACTTGCAGAGGCTGACTCTGACTTGCCGAGGCCGAGTCTGACCTGCCGAGGCCGAGGCTGACTGGATGACGCCGAGTCTGACCTGCCGCGGTTGAGGTTGATTGGCTGAGGCCAACACTGACTTGCCAAGGCCGACTCTGACTTGTCGAGGCCAAGGCTGACTTATCGAGGCCGAGTCTCATTGGCCGAGGTTGAGGTTGACTTGCCGAGGCCGAGGCTGACTGACTAAGGCTGAGTTTGACTGACTAAGGCCGAGTCTGACTGGCCGAGGTTAACTAGCTAAGGCCGACTCTGACTTGCTAAGGCCGAGGCTGACTGGCTGAGGCCGACTCTAACCTACCGAGGTCAAGGTTGACTGGTTAAGGCTGACTCTGACTTACCGAGGCCAAGGCTGACTGGCTGAGGCCGAGTCTGACCTATCGAGGTTGACTGGCTGAGGCCGACTCTGACTTGCTGAGGCTGAGACTGACTGGCTGAGGCCGAGTTTGACCTACCAGGCCGAGGTTGACTGGCGGAGGCCGACTCTGACTTGCCGAGGCCGACTCTGACTGGCCGAGGCCGAGGCTGACTTGCCGAGGCCGAGTCTGACTGGCCGAGGCCGAGGCTGACTTGCCGAGGCCGAGTCTGACTTGCCGAGGCCGAGTCTGACTTGCCGAGGCTGAGGCTGATTTGTCGAGGCTAAGTCTAACTGGCCGAGGCCAAGGTTGACTTGCTGAGGGAAAGGCTGAATGGCCAAGGCTGAGGTTGACTTGCCGAGGCCAAGGTTGACTGGCTGAGGCCGAGGCTGACTGGTTGAGGCCGAGTCTGACCTGCCGAGGCCAACACCAGAGGCCGAGTCTAACTCCAGTTGCCGAGGCCAACCGAGAGCCAACTGGGTCCGACTCTGGTGAGATTACGTTACCCATGGGGCTTATTGACTCCATCAGATGCACCCCACACTTCTGAGTTTGTGCGACCGCATGCCTTGCATTCGCCAAGTGAAAGGAGTGTAGGAATTGTAATATCTTTCTTTTACACTTGTCTCTGCATGCTAGCTTTGGATAGTTTCCGTTTGCCTTGTATGGACTTGTGACTACGTCTGCATGTTCTCTTGTGCTTTTGTCTGCTCAAAGACTTTAAGTAATGTTGGAAGTAAATTGATTATCGTAGACTGGCTGGGAGCAGCCAGTAATTCTCTCCCGTAGGGTCTGAAAGTGGATGCCCGTCAACTGTAAGTTGAGGAGTTGGTTTCTCCTGACTTTGAGTTGACTTTGGGTCTTCTACTTTTGTCATGAAATTTGGAGATGGGTACCCGTTAACTGTGAGCTGGAGAGTTGGCCTCTTCCTATTGTGAGTTGACTTGGGGCTTCTACTTTTGTGGCTAAAAGTGACAAAAATATGCTGCAAATGTATAATTTAAACAAAAGTCTTACCCGGTTGGCCGCTGTGGCAGAGTTGAAGCCGCTGAGGCTGAGATAAGGTCACTGAGGCTGAAATAAAGCCGTTGAGGCTGTAATGAGGCCGCTGAGGCTGATATGAAGCCATTGAGGCTAAAATACAGCCGTTGAGGCTGAGATACAAAACCATCTCGGGGGTTTCACAGTCGGCCCGAGAGGTGACCTGAGAGTTGCTAAAGTCGTCGGGTTCCTTTTAACCCCGGAGGGTGACCTGAGAGTCATCAGGTGCCTTTTAATCCTGGAGGGTGACCTGAGAGTTGAGAGTCGTCAGGTGCCTTTTAACCCCGAAGGGTAACTTGAGAGTTGAGAGTCATCAGGTACCTTTTAACCCTAGAGGGTGACCTGAGAGTTGAGAGTCGTCAGGTGCTTTTTAATCCTGGAGGATGACCTGAGACTTCAGAGTCATCAGGTGCCTTTTAACCCCAGAGGGTGACCTGAGAGCTGAGAGTCGTCAGGTGCCTTTTAATCCTGGAGGGTGACCTGAGGGTGTGTGGACCAGGCTCACATATTTTTTTTTCTTTGTGCCGACGATCTTTGTTGCCAACGCTGGAGTCAGACTTTGTTGTGACACTGGAGTCAGTCTTTATTGCCGAGCTGGCCTCAGGCTTAGGTGCTGACACTGGAGTCAGCTTCCCTGCATGACATTTTCAAGTATCAATGAAAGAAATACTGCCTGAGCGTAGTGTACTTAGCTCTTGTAGCACCTTATTTCCTTCTGCTGATTTGGATACTTCAGCCCGCTGGTGCTCTGCCCTCCAAAGAATCAAGTTGATTGTAGTGAAGGTGTCATTGCCCTTACTGGGGTTTCCTCCTGCATCGCTTGTCCATAGGAGAGAAGGCCGTTTGGATGACGAGTGGTGGCTTTACGAGCTAGTGAGCTCTTGCTTTTGAGCTTGAAGATGGAGAATCTCTTGCTAGGAAAATTTTCAACAGGATGAATGATGGCTGGCCTGAGCAACAACTAAAGAAGCGATGAAAGCTCTTGTTTGCCGCTGTGTGGCTATAGAATATTGCTCCAGCAGCCTTTGGACAACTGCTACCAATGTTTGGTCTTGTTGAGTGATGGCAGCGAGCTAGTTTGCTTGAGTGGCTTGAGGTGGTGGTGATGGTGGAGCAAAGGGCTGGCCTCCTGTCGCTTGGCTTATTGAGGGTGCCCCCCTAGCATGACTAGCGAAAGCTTCATGGATTCTTGTCATTACCATCTTTTGATCCACCGTTGTCATCGTAGAGGGAGTGAGGGCTTGTAGCTTAGTGTCACAGAGCTCTGCTTCTCCCTTCTACCTGGCGTGCCAATCTGTTGACGTTAAATCATCGTCCTCGAATATCCGCGAGCATTCGGTCGCCTCCTCCAGTGAGCTCGGGATCCTTCGGTGATCTTCTTGTGCTTGGAAGCCCGCAAACAAGTTCCAGCGGGGATCCTCCGACGCTCAAGTCAGTGCTTTAGGCAACAGCCGTGAGCTTGAGAAAGCTCGAAAGAGAGAAGAAGAGAGAGGCTTAGAGCCATACTCTCTATGAGTAAGAATGAGCATTTGGGAGTATAGTGAGTTATCAGTTACCTCGTTAGGAGTCCCTCTTACCCATTTTATTGATGCTTGGAGTCTGTGAGACTTGGGGCATGATCAGAGCATTTATGGTAGCAGCAATGGTAGGGTTTTCTTCTTAGTGGAATGTCAGAAGTGCAGGCCATGTCCCATCAAATATGGGTGGCTGCATGATCACTATCGTTGGCGGTCAAAAATAAAACCTACTCACTACTATAGCTAGTGGTGAATCGGGATCGTATCCTCGAGGATCAAGGGCAATTATTTCACGAAAGAAAAAAAGAAAATTTATATATAGAGGATTATATTAAGAATAGTGGTTATTAAAAAATAATAACTAATTAGTTAACCAAATTCAAATAGCAGGAGAATCAACCTAGGAATCTGAATCCATCATGCAAACAAGTTTTATCTTCTTTTTTTAATGTTGCAATAGTAATAATTTTTGTAGATTTAAAATTAAAATAATTTATCTCTTGTCAGGCACAGACCGTATCAGGAGATCACGGCACGTCCGCTTAGAGTATAAATTATCTAATAATTGCAAGGTTAAGGGTCTAATCTATGGTACTACGATATGTCTCTCTTAGGCACGTACCGTATTCTGAGATCATGGTACGTCGATAGAGGGTACAGGCCATGTATGCTAGATCAAAACCTCGATAAGAAAAATAACTCAAAAGATATAATAAAGAAGAACATAATTTTTATTGCATAAATTAAGAACAAAAAGAAAGATAAAACCTAATTACAGGCTTCATCATCATCCCAAGTTGAAGGAATCTAGCTACTCATTACTGCTACCAGCATCCCCTCCATAATTTTCCTCTCCCAGGCCTAGATACAATAAAAGAAGAATAAAAAGAGCTTTGTAGAAATTCCTCCCCCAACTACTGCATGAAGTCCTCCTTTTATAGAGCTCGTCTAGGGTTTTCTCCTAGTCAAAGTTGGAGTCAATCGGATATTATGAGAAAGTTTCTCAGCCATCCGTTCAACATCACTTGCCTTATTTTGCATAGGGAATCATGCGAAATCATCTCTTTCTTCCTTTTTGGGCAAACCGAGTCCTGATTTGAGTGCCATCTGCATAGTTGGACTCCAAAAATCAAGCTCTTTCCATCTATAAACTCATTTTCTACAAACATCCATAAAAGTATCAATTCTTAATAAATTTAAAGTAATTAATATTTATTTTAAAAGTTAAATTGGATAATAAATAGACTTATCACATCCCCAACTTAATCATTGCTAGTCCCTTAGCAATGTAATTAAAATAAAACCATGCGTCACTAAAATTCTCTTTTGCAAAATTAAATCTAGGCTTAAGGTTGAAAGAAGATAGCCAGTATCACTAACTAAGTATTGAGTTTCTGAAGTAAATTTTGCTGTCAGAACTATCAGAAACTTTCTTAGAGTTCATCTATAGATCTATAGCACTTATGTTTGTGATGGCTAACTTAGCATTTCGGTACTAGCTTGTAAGAAACAATGGTATCTTCGCTTATCACTTACTTTGATCAATTTTTTATACACCATCAAATTAAGCACATGACCTAAGGTAGCTTTCACACTGCCTGATATATATATATTATTTATTTTATTTTTTTAGCGATATCTTCATATTACCCATTTTTGACATGAACAACAACGCTTACTTAGGCGAAGGTGCTTGGTTACTCGATGAAAAACCAATGTTTATACTTGTTATTTATTTATTTATATATGTATTTATTTATTTATTTATTTTTATCAGGCAGGTAGCTCTTTCCTTAAATTCAAGTTTCTCTCATTGGGGTGTATATCAATTACCAATTTTCAATAATAATTGAATCTTCAATTAGCCTTACAACTAATACCTAATTTACCTCATCAGTGTGCATGTGCAATGAAAGTGCTAATAGCCTTTAGATGACCTAAGTAGGTTACTAAAAGTCTGACCAGCTAGTATACTCCTTGGCTCTCTACAGTAATTAGCCAATACTTTTTAATTTTATTACCTTTTCCTAGTCAATTTTGCTCAAGAATTTCTTTCACAGCACATGATTTATAAAATTTTAAAATTTTTTTAAAAAATGTCAAGGTGTTTTCAAAATATTTTTTCAAAAAGGTTTCTCTTACCCCCAACTTAATTCTCATTGTCCTCAATGAAGTAAGGAAGAATAAAACAAGGAGAAATACCACCTGGACGAGATATGCCTCGTGTAATATTAGGAGTAACCGTGCGGAGTAGTCTCTTATTCCTAAGAATAAGAATCACTAAAATAAAGGTCAGAAAATAAAATTTTGGGTTACCTCCCAAAAAGTGCTAAGTTTAACGTCTTCAGCCAGACGTCATAGCTCACTTTGATTACCATTGTCAAGAAGTTTGATGATCTCTTTCCTCACTACTTCCTTCATGGTTGGTTTAAGTTTTCTTTGGGGTTCTCTTATAAGCTTAGTTTTCTCCCTTAAGTGAATCCTATGTTGAACTATCGAGGGGCTAATTCCTTTTATGTTAGCCATGGTCCATCCTAATGCTTCTTTATTCTCATTCAATAGTTCCCCTTCTTGTGAGGAGTTTAGGTCAGTTGAAATAATCATAGGCAGGGTTTTTGATGGATGTAGATATGCATAGTTGAGATGCTTAGAAAGTGGTTTCAGTTCAAATTTAGGTGCTTCCTTTATTGATGGTTTGGGTAATAGTTTAGGTACTTTCTCTAGTGGTTCAATTGAAAGTTTCCATCTTGATCTTTCATCAATTATAGCAACCTCATTAATTTGCTCCCTATCTTGGTTTATGCAGGTTTTTAGGTCAAGCTTTTCATCACTAAGGTCAATTGGATCATAAACAGTATCCTGAACATAATTTGAGTCACTCGTTTGATGTGTATTGGTAAGATTAAAAATATTAAGATCAATTGACATATTCCCAAAGGAGAGTTTCATTAATCCATTTCGATAATTAATTAGGGCATTAGCTATGGCCAAAAATGGTCTACCTAAAATCATTGGGATGTGGCTTTTGGGTTTGTCACCGATTCAGTTTCTAAAATGACAAAGTCCAATAGGTAGATAAAGTTACCAACTTTGATCAATACATTCTCTACTATTCTTTTGGGTACTTTCAAAGAGTGATCAACTAGTTGTAGGATCATTTTCGTAGGCTTTAGTTCTCTTAACCCTAGTTGCTCATATATATAGTATGACAATATATTAACACCTGCCCCTAAGTCTAATAGAGCCCTATTTATGAGGGTGTTCCCCATAATGCATGAAATAGTGGGTGACCCTGGATCTTTATATTTTACTGGCATATGGTTTGATAGGTAAGAGCTCACACTGGCTGCCAGAAAGGCTCTCTTGGGCACATTGGTGGTCTTCTTTTTGGTACATATATCCTTAAGGAATTTGGCATAGGCTGGGACCTGTTGGATCATGTCCAATAAGGGGATGTTCACTTTAACTTGCTTAAAGACATCCAAAATCTTATATCGAATTGGGCTAAATTTTGATTGGACTTAAGTCTATTTGGGAATGGTGCTACAACCCTAATTTTTTATTTATCTTCTTCTGACATGGGCTCAGCTGGTCGGTTGGGCATTACATTAGACTCTGATGCCTCAGGTGTTTCTGGCTGACCCAGCTCAATAAGTTGTTCAAGTGGTGGGACTTCTAATTCTTCTTCTTTATATGTACCCACCTGGTTATCTATTTATTTTTCAGATCTTAATATATGAATAACACTTAGTTGGTTAATCCGGGCTTCTTGTTTTGATCCTTGGATGTTTAGGTCCCTAGGATTAGCTTCAGGCTAACTCGGTAGCTTACCCCATTCTTTTTACTGAATGTTGTGGCTAGTTGACCTATCTGGGTTTCTAGTTTTGCAATGGATTGTGTGTGTGTGTGAGTGAAGAAGTTGAGTATTCATTTATAGCCCTTTCAATGCTTGTAACACCTTCTCTTCGAAAGTAGGATCATAATTATTTGGTGAAGGTTGAGAAGCACTTGGATATTGGGAATACGACATGCTTCTAAATTGGGTCTCCTGATGATGGTTAGGTCTAATTGATGTTGGACTGATTATAGGTTGGGGTTTCCATGAAAAATTTTAGTGATTTTGCTAGCTAGGATTGTAAGTATTCAAATATGGATCATTTCCTGGTTTAGGAGTCATTCGGGTTTGGGCTGGGTAGGCTTTCTCCTGAACAAAATCAGGAAATTGGTATGCGGCTGGACATTCCCCTATAGAATGAGTCGGACTTGAACAAATTATACAAATGTCATGTAATTGAGTAGATGGGGAAGAGGTATTTTCAACTTGTAGAATTTGATCAAGTTTTTTGGATAGTTCATCAATTTTAATATAGATGTCTATAGACTAACCTATATTATATATTCCACATCTTTTAGGTTCTATGGGAGGATCTCTACGGGCAGCAGACATATGGTACAAGAAATTTATTTAGAGTTTCAAAAAGCTGCCATGCCTCATGTTCATTTTTTAGCATAAATGTCCCTCCACATGAAGCATCCATCATTTGTCGATGCCTTTCTAACAATCTATCATAAAAACATTGAACTAACTACTATTTAGGTATTGCATGGTGCGAACATTTCCTAGTTAATTCTTTTAATCTCTCCCACGTTTCATGAAACTTTTCGAGAAAAATTGGTTATGGCTTTTCTAATTTGATTCATTTTTTCTATAGGAAAGTATTTCTTAAGAAATTCCCTCTGAAGTTGGTTCCAAGTTGAAATTATAATGTCTAGTGAATTTAACAAATACTTGGCTCTATCTTTTAGGAAGAAAGGGAATAACTTAAGTCTAAGTGCCTCATCGGAGAAATTTTGAATCTTGACAGTTGAGCAAATTTCCTAGAAATCATCTAAGTGTTTATAGGGATCTTCATTTGTAAATCAATGGAAAGCTGGTAACATTTGAATTATATTGGACTTAATTTCATATTGGACAGCCTCTACTTGGGGTACTTGTATGCATGGTGAATATGTATATTGTGAAGGGGGCGAAGTACTCCTTCAATTGATGTGGTGGATTATTTTCTTGATTAAGATCTATAATGCATGCTCTGTTTTCTCTACAAGTTCTCTCTATTTCAGGGTTTAAGGGTATAAGGTTGGGTTATAACGATCGGTGATAAAGCATATACCCTACCAATACACTCTAAAGCAAACAGTAATTCAGTTTTTTTAAACTAATATAATAGAAGAGAAAGGAGAAGATTCTAAAGAAAATATCCTAAAAGATTCCTAGAACTAAGAGCAATGAAGAATAATTTAGTTATGGTTTAATAATTATTAGCAATCAAGTTAACAAAGATTAGACTCTCTACTCTAGGTTTAACCCAGATCTAAACAGCTCCTAACCTCCAAGACTACCTTGGAGCCCTCCAAATCAAAAATTAACCGATCAACTAACCAGTTAAGGATAAGGTCAATGGGAGTCCCCCCGTCGCTTACTAAGTACTACTTTTCTTTTCTTTTCTAGACACTAGTTAAGCAGCCAATCCCGACCCGGTCCAAGTCTTTCGGGTGTCTTGTCCTATTGACATCTAATTACTTTTAGAGTTAAAGGCTTGGGTTAATGCAAAATGAAGGATGTGATTTGTGGGCCAAGGAAGGATGATCAACTCCCCACTTTATCTTGATTAAGGGTTTGTGCCCTTAAAGTTAATTATGAAAATACTATGCAACAAGCAAATGTCCCGCTCTTCTTGAAATTATCAAACAAAATTAATCTAATTACTTTTTTTAAAAGATTTTTGTGATTAAGTTTCTAATTTCCTAATAAATTATGAGATGTCAATGAAAAAATTTTGAGTTTCTTAGAAAATAAATTTACCTAAGTCAATCTAAGCGTAGAAATAAAATATTTTATTTTTATTTTTATTATATTTTATTTTTTATTAATTAATTAATTATTATTATTATTTTACTTTCTTAAATTAATTATATTTTATGGAAAGTGTCTTAGGGTTTTATTTCATGTTCTTTTAAGGTAAGTTAATTAGAAGGAAAAGTTGATTAGGTTAAAAGTGGATTTGTGATAGGAACGAAAGCAATTTTTTTATGTTAAAAAGAAAATAAGAAAATCTAACAATTAAGGTAATTATATAAAATAATAATAATAAGCTAAAGAGAGCAATAACTATTCAACCAAAAAGGAAATTTTTTTTACTCTTTTCTTTTATATAGAAGCAAAAAATTAAAAATAAGAATAAAATTAAGAAAAAATTTGTAATAAATTTTTTTTTTCATGAAGTAATCATGCCTGGATCCTCGGTAATGGCACAAAAATTTGATCGCTGTCGTTGGCGGTCAAAAATAAAACATGCTCACTACTATAGCTAGTGGTGAATCGGGATCGTATCCTCGAGGATCAAGGGTAATTATTTCATAAAGAGAAAAGAAAATTTATTTATAGAGGATTATATTAAGAATAGTGGTTATTAAAAATAATAACTAATTAATTACCAAATTTCAAATAGTAGGAGAATCAACCTAGGAATCCGAATCCACCATGCAAATAGGTTTTATCTTCTTTTTTTAATGTTGCAATCGTAATAATTTTTGCAGATTTAAAATTAGAATAATTTATCTCTTGTCAGGCATGAACCGTATCAGAAGATCATGCACGCCCGCTTAGAGTATAAACTATATAATAATTGCAAGGTTAAGGGTCTAATCTATGGTACTACGATCTGTCTCTCTTAGGCATGTACCGTATTCTGAGATCACGGTACATCGATAGAGGGTACAGGCCGTGTATGCTAATCAAAATCTCGATAAGAAAAATAACTCAAAAGATATAATAAAGAAGAACATAATTTTTATTGCATATAAATTAAGAACAAAAAGAAAGATAAAACCTAATTACAGGCTTCATCATCATCCCAAGTTGAAGGAATCTAGCCACTCATTGCTGCTGCCAGCATCCCCTCCATAATTTTCCTCTCCCTGGCCTACATACAATAAAAGAAGAATAAAAAGAGCTTTGTAGAAATTTCTCCCCCAACTACTGCATGAAGTCCTCCTTTTATAGAGCTCGTCTAGGGTTTTCTCCTAGTCAAAGTTGGAGTCAATCGAATGCTCAAGATCATTCAGATAATGAGAAAGTTTCTCAGCCATCCATTCAACATCACCTGCCTTATTTTGCATAGAGAATCATGCGAAATCATCTCTTTCTTCCTTTTTGGCAAACCGAGTCCTGATTTGAGTGCAGTCTGCATCGTTGGACTTCAAAAATCGAGCTCTTTCCAAGTATCAATTTTTAATAAATTTCAAGTAATTAATATTTATTTTAATAGTTAAATTGGGATAATAAATAGACTTATCACTGCATAGTTGGCTGGTACTACTTTGTTTGGATAGCTGTTGTAGGCTGCTGCAGGGCATACCCGACTGTTACGGTGTTTGCCAGATATGTTTTCCATGCCACACTTCTGTTGCCTTGTGCAAACAGTGATGGGCGATAAAGTTAGGCACGTGGGCCCCAAAGTGTAGCCGCTGAGGCAGAAGATGAAGTTTGGAGTTGAAGCCGACTCTGTCCCTCGTAAAGCATTGACTATAAAGTATGTGCATGGCATCGTTCATGCCCTTGGATGAGCTCCAGAGAAGGCCATGGGTGAACACTTGCATGGCACTGTTCATAGCCAAGGGGAAGAGGCCGAGCATTGTTCATGGCCGAGGGGAAGAGGTCGAGCACTGTTCATGGCCGAGCATTATTCATGGCCGAGGGGGAAGAGGTCAAGCACTGTTTATGGCTGAGGGAAAGAGGCCGAGCACTATTCATGGCTGAGGGGGAAGAGGCCGACTCTGACTTGCCGAGGTCGAGACTGACTGGCTGAGGCTAAGTTTGACCTACCGAGGCCGAGGTTAACTGGCTGAAGCCGACTCTGACTTATCGAGGCCAAGGCTGACTTGTCGAGGCCGAGTCTGACTGGCCGAGGCCGAGGCTGACTGGCTAAGGCCGAGTCTGACCTATCGAGGCCGAGGTTGACTTTCCAAGGCTAACTCTGACCTACCGAGGCCGACTTTGACTTGCTAAGGTCGAGGTGGAAGCTGATTTGTCGAGGCCGAGGTTGACTGGCTGAGGATGACGCTGACTTACCAAGGCCGAGGCTAACTTGCCAAGGCCGAGGCTGACCTGCCAAGGCCGAGGTTGACTGGCTGAGGCCGACTCTGCTGAGGCCGAGGCTAACCTGTCGCGGCCGAGGCTGACTTGTCGAGGCCGAGTCTGATTGGCCAAGGCCAAGGCTGACTTGCCGAGGCCTAGGCTGACTTATCGAGGCCGAGGCTGATTTGTCGAGGCCGAGTCTGACTGGCCAAGGCCAAGGTTGACTTGTCGAGATCGAGGTTGATTGGCTGAGGCCGAGGCGGACTTGCCGAGGCCTCTGACTTGCCGAGGCCGAGGTTGACTGGCTGAGGCCGACTCTAACTTGCCGAGGCCGAGGCTGACTAGCTAAGGCCGAGTCTGACCTGCCGAGGCCGAGTCCAACTCCAGTGGCCAAGGCCGACCTGAGAGCCGACTGGGTTCGACCCTGGTGAGATTACCGTTGCCCATGGGGCTTATTGGCCCCATCAATGCTCATCACAAAATAAATGTGTACACTAAATAACTGAATGTGAAAAAACTTCACAACCATAAAAGAGTTTCATTAATTATAAAATTCATCTATACAATGAATTAAACAAAATAACCAGGACCCATACGGTCTAAATGATCCCTAAACTTTTATGGTAACATGCCTTTAGTCAAGGGATCAGCTATCATCAACTCAGTGCTCACGTGCTCAATAACCACTGTCTTTTCTTTAACACATTCTCTTATGGCTAAATATTTGATATCAATGAGCTTGCTTCGACTACCACTCTTATTATTTTTAGCCATAATATGTAGCTGAATTGTCACAATAAATCTTCAATGGCTTAGATATATAATCCATAATTTTAAGTCCAGAAATGAAACTCTTCAACCATACACCATGCGAAGTAGCCTTGAAACATAACACGAATTTGGCTTCCATGGTGGAAGTAGCAGTCAAAGTCTGCTTGGCGCTCCTCCAAGATACAACTCTATCAGCAAACATAAATATGTATCCAGATGTTGACTTCCGAGAATCAACACAGCCAGTAAAGTCAACATCAGAGTAGCCAATTACGTCCAAATTTTCAGTCCATCTGAACATAAGCATGTAGTCCTTGGTACCCTGAAGATACCTCATCACCTTCTTAGCAGCTCTTCAGTTGTCTAAACCTGGATTACTCTGATGTCTCCCCAACATCTCAACTGCAAATGCTATGTCAGGCCTTGTACAGACCTAAGCATACATCAAGCTACCAACAGCTGAGGCATATAGAGTGTTTTTCATTTCCTCCCTTTCAAAGTCATTCCTTGGGCACTGACTCAAATTGAATCTGTCACCCTTGACTATGGGAGCTATACTCGGTGAATAATCTTTCATCCGAAATCTTTCTAAGATTTTATTGATATAGGTTTCTTGAGATAGACCTAAAACACCTCGAAGTCTATCTCTCTAAATTTTAATGCCAATAACATAAGAGGCATCACCCATATCTTTCATGTCAAAATTCTCAGAGAGAAATTATTTTACCTTATGTAATATACCTTTATTATTGGTTGCAAATAAAATATCGTCTATATATAGGATCAAAAAATAAATTTTGCTCCCACTGACCTTCTAGTATATACATTGATCCATGATGTTCTCTATAAATCCAAATGAAGAAATCACATTATGAAATTTTAAGTACCATTATCGAGAGGCTTGTTTCAACCCATATATAGATCTCTTAAGCTTGCATACCAATTGCTCGTTATCACTAGAGGAAAAACCTTCAGATTGTTACATATAAACCTCTTCCTCTAGATCTCCATTGAGAAATGCAGTTTTCGCATCCATTTGTTGCAACTCTAGGTCAAAATGTGCAACAATGCCATGATTATGTGGAAAGAATCTTTTTTGGATATAGAAGAAAATGTCTCCTTGTAATCAATTCCCTCCCTTTGAGTGAATCCTTTAGCAACAAGTCTTGCTTTATATCGCTCAATGTTGCCTAACGAGTCTTTCTTGGTCTTAAAGATCCATTTACAGTCAATGGCTTTTGCTCCATCAGGCAACTCAACAAGATCCCAGACTCCATTAAATGCCATAGAATTCATCTCATCTTTCATAGCATTATACCATAACTTGGATTCCTTACAATTCATGGCTTGTGAAAACGTTTCAGGATCATTTTGACCTCCAATATTATAGTCCGACTCTTGAAGATATACAATATAGTTACTAGAAATTGCTGATTTTTTCTCTTGTAGATCTTCTTAATGTTGTAACAACCTCCTTTGGCAAAGTTGATTGTTCAACTATCTCTGGTAACTCATGAGAGACTGGATCTACTAGTTCATTATCAACAAATTATAAAATTTCAACGATTGGTTGTATAATGCCCGTTTGATTTTGAGGGGCACTATGAACAATAATCAGTCTATCACTTGAAGTAAAAGGTTGAGCATCAAAATGTTCTCTTTCAGAAATCATGCCCTGGAATTTATCACTCCCACTAATCAAGTCATTCTCAAGAAATTTGGCATTTCTTGATTCCACAATTCTAGTTATGTGAGATGGACAGTAAAATCTATATTCTTTGGACCTCTCGGCATATCCAACAAACTACCCACTAATGGTCCTAGGATCTAGCTTTTTCTTTTATGGATTGTACACTCTCACTTCATATGGGCATCTCCATATGCGTACATGTCGCAAACTTGGTTTTCAACATTTAAATAACTCAAATGGCATTTTGGAAATAGCCTTGGTTGGAACCCGATTCAATATGTACATGGCCATCTTGAGAGCTTCTGTCCATAAGGACTTAGGTAGTTTGGAGCTGCTAATCATGCTCCTCACCATGTCCATCAATATTCGGTTCCTTCTCTCTGCTACATCATTCTGATCATGTGAGCCAGGTAAACTGTATTGGACAACAATCCCATATTCTTGAAGGAACTTCGCAAATGGACCAGGCATTTGTCCATCCTATGTGTATCTCCCATAATACTCACCTCCTCTATCAGATCTTAAAATTTTGATTTATTTTCCACATTATGTCTCTACTTCTGCCTTGAACACCTTAAAGGCATCTAATGCTTCGGTCTTATTATGAAGCAAGTAGAGATACATAAATTCTGAGTAGTCATCAATGAAGGAGATGAAGTATTTCGGACCATGAAAATCCATATTTGGACAACAAGTATCCGTGTGTATGATCTCTAATAGGTTTGAACTCCTCTTGGCACTTTTCTTTGACTTGTTGGTCTGCTTGCCCTTAATGCAGTCCATACAAGTGTCAAATTTAATGAAGTCCAAAGTACTGAGTACTCCTTCATTCACTAACCTCTTAATTCTATCTATGGGGATATATCCCAATCTCCGGTGCCACAACATAGAAAAGTTATTATTTACAACACATCTTTTCATTCCAGCCCTAACATGCATCACATCATGAGTGGTATTATTTTGCAAATTAATATAGAAAAGACCATCAAACAAAGTATAATTCCCAATAGGTTCAGATTTATAATATAAACTGGAAGAAGTATCTGAAAAGTTGAAGGAATAACCCAAAGGTACAAGTCTTGAAACTGAAATTAAATTCCTAGAAAAACTAGGTACATAAAAAGTCTTTTCTAAATTTAAAATAAATCCACTACTAAGAACTAAAGTGCATGTCTCTATAGCTTCCACATGTGAGCGCATCTTGTTTCCTGAAGAGATATACTGCTCACTTCCCACTGGCTTCCTTAGGTTTTGCATACCCTGCAAAGTATTGCAAATATGGATTATAGAACCATAATCAATCCACCATGTGTTATAAACAACATCAGCTATATTAGATTTATAACAGACAAGAGCTTTGTCTGAAGTACTGAATTGCTCATCAATGGCCTTTAGTAGCTCCCTGACATTTTCATACTTATCAACTGAACCATGAATACCAGTAGAGATTTTTGTCTTTATAAACATTACACTCAAGCGATTAGATTGCTCCCAACGTTCATAAATCGCAATCTCACTAGGAGTGCTGGTTTGAGTTACTGAAGATGGTTCATTCTTTTTTATAGCATAATCAATGTCTATCCATCCCAGATGAAGGAGAATTCTCTTCTTCCAAACTTTATAGTTATCACTCCTCAATTCAGGTATGTCAAATTTTATACCAGAGAAATTTACATGTTACATAACTGCAAAATTAAACATAGATGCTTATTATTAAAAATTAAGGCTAATAAAAATGCTTTACCAATGTAAATTATGCATTTAGAAGATAGTGAATCTACTGATATAAAACTTGCCCGTGGGCTAAAGCTCTAATTCAATTAGATTCACTTAAGTCTGTATGATAAAACCATCAAATTATGTTCATTTTTTTCAATTCCTATGGATAGATAGAAAAATATAATTTGATATTTTATTCTAATTAATTATACAAATATAATAAAAATTTCTGTAGGATAAATTTTATTATATTCATATAATTAATTATAATTAATGTCTATTATTTATGTGATTCATTAACTTTATTATATAATTTTTTATAATTAAGGATGCGATGACTACTTCTCAATTATTCAAATTATATTTATCATTTAGACATTTTTTAAATTTTATGCTTAATTACTTAAAATGTATGCATAATTCAACCAGATCGATAAGATGCTATTTTATCCTTTTTCTTTCTCAAAAATCACACGGAAGATCAAAATTACGCATCCAAATAGGTTAGTCCAACAAATATACTTGCCAACTGCTAATGGATAAGAAATTAACCTTTTAATCATAATTTTGAATCAATTCCACATCCGTGCTTTCAAATCACTGAGACCCTCATCCTCTTTTTTTTTTTAATTCGTGCGTGGCTTTTCTCATGCTTCTCCCACAGAAGCAAGCCACGAATCACGCGGACGTCTGCTTCTCCCATGGAAATGGAGTCACGCGGAAGCCTCGCGCTGGAGTTGGAGTCCAGCATGAATTTCTCACGGAAACAGGACGGTGAGGGGAGGTCCAACAGGAAAAGAAAATGAAAAAGACTTTATATACCGTATCTGATACAGTAAGTTCTACGTGAGTTGTATCATCCCTTTTTATTGGTCTATATGTATACAACACCCATTAAAAAATATTAAGACAGCTTTAAGACATCCCAACCAAAAACATCACGTATCCCAGTTTCAAAATTACGATACCATAGTTATAAAATTACATCCATTCATAAAGCCAAAAAAATTACGATACTCTAGCTATAAATTTACATACTGTAGTTATAAAATTACGACATACATTCAGAAAATGTGTCTGTACACAAATTTTAAAAAAAAAGCTGAACGAGTATTAATGTACATCACGTCAAAATTTAAGATGACAATGTATTTATAAAATTAAGGCACCATGAAGAAAGTCAAAAAAATTACGACATCCTAATCATAAATTTATGGCATCATAATATAAAATTATGACACCCACTCAGAAAATGTGTCTATACATAAATTCCAAAAAAAAGTTGAATCAAAATTTAAGATATACCCTAGTTGTAAAACTTACGACACCGTAGTTATAAAATTAAGATACCTATTAAGAAATTTTAAAAAAATTAACATTCTAATTATAAATTTATGACACTGTATTTATAAGATTACGATATCCACTCAGAAAACATGTCTGTACACAAATTTCAAAAAATAGCTGAATAGATATTAATGCACATGACATCAAAATTTAAGATGACACTTCAGTTGTAAACTTATGATATTATAGTTATAAAATTAAGACACCCATTCAGAAAACTAAAAAAAATTACGACATCCCAGTTGTAAATTTACAATATCCGTAGTTATAAAATTACGATACCTATTCAGAAAATATGCACGATAGTCTGTACATAAATTTTTTTTTAAAATTGAACGAGTATTAATGCACGTCACTTCAAAATTTGAGATGATATCTCTGAACTACCGTATTAAGTCATATAGGATTTATATGAATCAATAAGAATGAATAGTGAAGCCTACTTAGATACGCAAAGACTAAAGAAAAATGGTTTAAAAATTCTTTGAATAAAGGGTATGCGGTGACCAAAAATCTTGAGATTGATAATCCGAAGACTAACCACCACGGCACCATCGTTTCTTTATTATTAATATTAATTTTTTTTATTTAAATTATCAAAAGACAGCAAAGATTTGGCCCATTTGGGAACTCAGAAACTTACGACACCATAAAACAGAATTGCGATGATGGAGGACCAGGGAGGGGTCCCAACTTCATCATCCCTATAAATGAAGATCTTGATTTGGAATGTTAGAGGAGCTCGAAAGCCCTCATTTCGATCCTCCTTTAGTAGATTGGTGCAGCTTATAATTTTGATATATGTGTTCTTTTGGAAACAAGGTTGTCAGGTGATAGTCTGGCTCAGTTTAGGAGGCAGATTTCTCGGTCCTAGTCTTCGTATTCGGTTGAGGCTGAAGGTTTGTCTGGAGGTATGCTGGCCATTTGGCGTGCCAATACTGTTAAGGTTGATGCTTTTCATCAGTGCAACCAGCAGATAGGTCTTGTTGTCTCTGAGGGGTCCTCTGATCCTTGGCTCCTATCAGCTGTTTATGCTAGTATGGATTACAGGGAGAGACGGATCCTCTGGTCTGAGTTGCTTTCCCTTCTTTCTCAGGGTCTCCCATCTATCATTGCCGGTGATTTTAACTGCATTACTGAGGCTAACGAAAAGCGTGGAGGGCATCGGTTTACTGCCTCGGCTGATGTTAGTGAGTTTAGATCTTTCATAGAATCATCGGGGCTGTTGGATTTGGGGTACTCTGGGACCCAATTCACTTGGTGTAACAACCGTCAGGGTTCGGCTCGTGTTGGGGAGAGACTTGACAGAGCTATGGCTACGGAACAATGGCTTCATAGGTTTCACGAGGTTACTATTGCCCACCTTCCTAGGATTGCTTCTGATCATTGCCCCATTTTGATTTCAACGGAGGTTTCTATGTATTATCGCAGACAGTTTAGATTTGAGCAGTTTTGGACTGTCCATTCTGCTGCTCGGTCGATCATTTCACAGATTTGGCACCTTCCTATCAGGAGAAATGCTATTTATAGATTATCGCGGCGTCTTATGATGGTTCGACATCGTCTATCCAGATGGAATAGGATGGAGGTCAGGGATCTGGTTAGACAAGTTGAAAGGGTAGAAGCCGACATTTCTGCCTTACAGGAGAAGGAGGACCAAGATGGGTTTTTGGTGGATTCGGACCTCTCGTTGCTTCGGGACTCACTGTCTCGCCATCACTCTCTTCTCCGCCAGGGAGATGTTTTGGAGGCAGAGATCCAGGGTTCAGTGGATATGTGAGGGGGATCATAACACCAGATTTTTCCATCAAGCCACTTTAAAGAGGCAGTCCGCTAAAAGGATTCGGAGATTATTTGATGCTGAAGGGCATACTCAGGAGGACATCCACTCTATTAGGGATTTGCTTTTCCAATTTTTTCGGACTAGATGGACTGAGTCCGAGGGGGAGGGAGCTCCGGTTGTTCGTGTTCCAGATTCTAGGAAGATTTCGGCCAAGGAGAATGATATGTTACTCAGGCTTATAACTGAGGACGAAATCCGGGAGGCGCTATGGGGGCTTGGCTCGGATAAGGCCCCTGGGCCTGATGGATTTCCGCCTTCTTTTTACCATCATTATTGGGGAATTGTTGGGTGTGAGGTTACTCATGCTATTCAAATTGTATTCCAGATAAAGAGCATTCCTCAGGAGTGGAACCAGACTTTTATTTCTCTGGTGCCCAAGCGTCCGGAGGCTTCTCTCCCGCAGCACTTCGGCCTATTAGCCTTTGCACCACTTTGTATAAGATATGTGCTCGACTTTTAGCTGGCCGCCTTCGTTGTTTCTTCCTTGCATTATTTCTATTGAGCAGGGGGCTTTTATTAGAGGGCGTTCTATTTCTGATAATATTCTCATCACCCAGGAATTTATGCATGATCTTCAAAGATCCCCAGCTAGTCGTTGTCTTATGGCATTAAAGCTTGACATGGAGAGAGCTTATGATAGGATGAGTTGGTCTTTCTTATACCGCTCGCTCCAGGAGTTTGGTTTTGATGAGCTGTTCATCAAGTGGATCTTGGCTTGTATTCAGAGGCCTTCTTTTTCTCTGATTATCAATGGATGCCCGACGGAGTTTTTCAAGTCTACTGTTGGTCTGAGGCAGGGGTGCCCGTTATCCCCTTTATTGTTCATTCTTGCTGTGGATGATCTTTCTCAAGCTTTTCATCAGGCATAGCAGAATCAGAGGATTGTCCCTTTTATGGCCGGGAGTCAGGGCCCTGCGGTCTCCCATCTTCTTTTCGCTGATGACTGTATTCTTCTGGGTCAAGCTTCCATTGATAATGCGGCCTCCTTACATTCAATTGTGCAGAATTATTGTCTGGCTTCGGGTCAGAGGGTTAACTATCTCAAATCTTCTATATGTTTCAGCCCGAAGACCATCAGATCTACTAGGGAAGCCATTATTAATCTGTCAGGCATATCTACTCTGACTGATCGATTTTTGTATCTGGGGATCCCCATTACTGGTAGACGTCCCCGTTGTTCTGATTTTGCTGAGTTAGAGAGGAGGGTTCGTCAGTGCCTTGAGGGGTGGCAGGTCACTAGTTTATCTATGATAGCCAGGGTCATTATTATTCGATCGGTTCTCTCTTCGCTTCCTCTGTATCTTCTGTCGAATACTGCTATTCCGACTACTTGTCTTAGAAGAATAGAGAGATGCTTCAGAGACTTTCTTTGGGCCTCTATGCAAGATGGTCATGGCATGCATTTATTATCCTGAGACACGGTCTGTATGCCTATCCAAAAAGGCGGCCTTGAAATTCATTCTCTGATTGTTAGAAGAGAAGCTCTGTTTGCTAGACATGCTTTGCGTTTTCTCTTGGAGCCGCAGTGTCTGTGGAGCTCTTTGATGCAAACGAGGTATGGGGAATGGACATCTGGCTTGCCCATTGTGCCGATCCGCGGATCATCCTACTTTTGGAAGGAGATTTGCAGATATGGTCAATTTATCCTGGAGAATGTTTCATGGAGTATCGGAGATGGTTATTCGATTGATGTTATCCAAGATACTTGGATTTCCGAGCTCCCCCTTTCGAGATGGCCCTCCTTTATTAATATTGACGCCCCCTCCAGTTTAAGGGTGAAGGATCTGATTTCCCGGGATTCCCATGCTTGGCATATCCTCACGGTGACATGGTTATTTGGGGAGGAGCTTTCTCGGCGGATTCTATCTATACCTCTTATGCCTGGCTATGGTGGTGATTCTAGGCTTTGGCAGAGATCTTGTCTCTCGAGGGCCCCCTCCAAGGACCTTATGAGGATTTACAGGCCTCAGTCCCGGCGCACTGAGGATGCTGCTTGGATTTGGAAGCTTCCTACCATTCCTAGGATCCAGCTTTTTATTTGGAAGCTTTTTTGGGGCTGCCTTCCTACTTCTGCTCTTCTCTCTAGGAGGGGTCTGTCTATTCAGCCGATCTGTCCTCTTTGTCGGTTGGAGGAGGAGACGGATGACCACATTATTTTTCTATGTCCTAGAGCTCAACGGATATGGCATCTGACGTGGTTTTCTAATAGATTGGAGGCAACGACATCTTCACGCTCCTCCTTTTTTCATGATATTCGATGGGGAGCTCAGCATAAGCGGGGTCCCTGGGCAGCCACGCATATCAGATTTGGCTGTCGAGGAATGACTTCATTTTTTCTAATATCACTGCTTCTCCCCATAGGGTTGTGAGGAAGATAAGATTGCTGACTATGGACTATGGCCGTGTCTTCTCTGGTGTTGGTTCTGGCTCCTCTGGCCGCTGGGATTCCCCTGCTGCTTCGGCAGCGAACCGGTATCCGGTTTTCATCTATTGGGAGCCCCCCCTCCAGGGTATGTCAAAATCAACTTCGATGGGAGTGTCCGTGGTAGAGCTGCTGGTTCTGCGTTCATCATCCGTGGGGCAGCGGGTGATTTGTTGGCGGTAGGAGGTTTTGGTGCTCTTGACTATTCTGTTCCGATGGCGGAGCTCTATGTGGCTTGGGCAGGAATTTCTTACGCCGTTCGGATTCTCCGCGCTCCTCGGATCATGATCGAGGGTGATTCTATGACGGTCATTTCTTGGTTGCAGAAGGAGAATTATTTTAAAGGTCCCTCTAATCCAATCTTGAGGGATATTTGTTCAATTCTGCGAGGGACCGGCTCTGTCCTGATTCGCCATATATATCGGGAAGCCAATGCGGCTGCTGATTGGGCGGCTTCCTCTATGGCTCAGTATACTAGTTCATGGATTTGGAGGCCTGGAGATCACTGTCCTATTTTTCTTCAGCAAATTTTGTCTTCTGATGTATCTGGGTTGATTCACACAGACTTGTGTATCGCCATTTGTAACAAAAAAAAAATAGAATTCATGATGCCACATGAGAATGCGCTGTTATCATCACCTTTCCCAACCAAGTCAAAAAAACCCCGATCAACTTTCACAGATATGATAGCTTTTCAAAAAAGGTTAGCTCACATTACGTCACCATCAAGAATCCCACCCGCGAATTCCAAGCCCTCTCTGGCGCTCATCCCTCGGCTTTGCCCACTCTGCCCTCCGTGCCCCTTTCTTCATCCTCTTTCTCTATCTCTCTACCGCAGCGAACCCTAGCCACCTCCGAGCCCTTCTCAACCCTTTCTCTATCTCTCTCCCACAGCTAACCTTAGCCGCCTCCAATCGAGCCCTTCTCCGTTTCTCCACCTAGCTTCGAGCCTTTCTTCGTCTCTCCGCAATGAAGCCCTAGCCATCTCCGAGCGCTTCTCCGTCTCTCCGCATCGAGACCCTAGCCACCCCTCTCTCCGAGCCCTTCTCTGTCTCTTCTAGCCCTTCAAAGTGTAAGCCTCTGTCTCTCATTCTTTCTTTGATTGCTAGGGTTTCTTTGTCCATGTTTTAGGAAAGAGGAGTCAGAGACCTTGTCGGATAACATCGAGCAATATGATCTAGTGCCATTGGATCGGCATGTTACGTTCAATTTGGATGAGCTGCTGAAGGCTTCTGCTTTTGTGTTAGGGAAAAGTGGTATGGGGATTGTGTACAAGGTTGTGCTGGAGGATGGAGTAACCTTGGCTGTTAGGAGGTTGGGTGAAGGAGGGTCACAAAGGTTCAAAGAGTTCCAGATGGAGGTGGAAGCTATTGGAAAGGTCAGGCATCCTAATATTGTTATCCTGAGAGCTTATTATTGGTCGGTCGATGAAAAACTTCTTATTTATGATTTCATACCTAATGGCAACCTCACCGTTGCAATTCATGGTATGAACTCAAACCAAAACTTGCTTTAATTTTATTACATTTTGCTAATGATTTGCTAGCATTTATTTCCTGTAGATGCATGCAAAAGTATTAGTACCGTGGAGGATTTCGGACATCTTTAATTGTGATAGAAGTCATGAAGATGATGCTCTGAATTTTTTAAGGAAGAGTGCCCTCCCTTTTGGAAATTCAGTATAGGTTCTCGTTTCTATCATCTTCCAAGGAATTGTAATCAATGCCCAGATTGCTTAAGATATGCTATTGGGACTTCAAATATTAACCACATCAAACAGAAAGTAATATTTAGCTACACAGTCTTTGTCAAAACATCTAGAGAAGCTGGTTATAGGAAACTTGATTCAGTTTTTTGTGATATGATATCTTTGATGAGGTTTGTTCTATGATAAATCTTGATATTTGACATTCTTGATATTATCTCACCATCCCTTCCGTTCCCCCTTCCGTTCCCCCTTCTCAACCCCCATTTCAACCATGTCAGCATCTTTTGCTCAGTTGATTGTATTCTCCTGTTTGCTACTCAAGCATAAGCAATCAGTACTTTAGCCCTCAAGACTCTAGATTGTGTTTTATATAGTACTTCTTCATCTATCTAACTCACAATATATGCAAATACATATGCATAAATAAATACTTATGTTTGATTCCTTGGCATATGAATGATGGCTATGTTTCGTTATTTAAATATTCAGTGCTGATTGTTATTGGTCTGATTTCAGGGAGAGGTGGAGCAATGGCTTTTGCACCACTGTCATGGGATCTCCGGCTCAAGATCATGAAAGGGATAGCCAAAGGTTTGGCATTTTTGCATGAATTCAGCCCGAAGAAGTATGTTCATGGATATCTCAAACCTAACAATGTACTTCTTGGACCAAACATGGAGCCGTACATTTCTGATTTCGGTCTTGGGCATCTCGCTAACATAGCAGGAGGGTCCCCACTGCTGGAGTCAGATAGAATAACAGCTGAAAAGAATGAGAACATCTCTAGCAGTTCAACATCACAATGACACACTGGTGGTTCCTTGTGAGTCCTAGTTCCACTAAGATATATATATATATATATTTTTTTTAATTCAGCTGGATGTCATATTTTTTGACGGAATTCTAGCAACTGAGCAGAAGGCATAGCAGTCGCAGTGTTTGATGGATAAATATAGGTTGCTTTCGATTTATGTTGAAAAATCAATGGCATTAGCATTTTAATGGCTCTTTCTCAAATTCATTCGAGCATGTTTTTTCTTTTTCTTTCTTTCTTTCAGCTTGATTTCTGTTCCTTTTCTTTGGGGAGGATTAGAGTAGTTTTTAGGATTATTTTGCCCATAGTGTTTCCATTGGTTGTTGTATTATGTATTCTGTTGTAGCATTATGCATTCCCATAGGATTCCTAAAACATCCTACCAAGCCAAACAAGCCCTTTGTTGATAAACAACAATATAATCTAGCTTCTTTTATTTCTTCCAACTCTTGATAAGCAACAATATAATCTAGCTTCTTTTATTTCTTCCAACTCTCCAACTGTTGTGCATTAAGCATGCATCCTCCTAGATTCTATAGGAATTATGCTTGCATAGTTGCTTTAGTAATTATGTCAACTATACAGTACTTGAACATCTCCAACTCTTCAAGGCTCATACCAAACTCCAGGACAATTTTTGCAAAGATGCATTGTGAATAAATCATCCATGCCACTGCCAACAAGAAACCTTGTTTTTGGTCTCTCTCTCTCTTTTAGTTTTTCTCTAAAACCTTCTAGAGATAAGCAGCATTATATCCAATAGCAGCCATAACTTTTTAGTGATTGATAGGTAAACAAAATTAAGGAAATTAATGTTTTTTGAGCACAACTCCAAAATGAAGAAACACTTGGTATCTAATCATTGTATTGTTATAAGGCTATACTAAAATAAACTGGAATCCTTTTTATTTCTTAAAGCTTTGCAAGATGCATTAAAAATTGCCTAAAGTCCGGTTTAATGTCTTAATGTGCCTATTACATGTGAATTCTAACTTCTGTGAACAACTCAATCTAGATCTTGTTTTCCTCAGCACCCAATCTTATGGGTCTATGTAGGTTTAATGTTTGCATTAGTTTCATGCGGAAGGCTTGAATGCTTAAAGGAATTATTTGTGATTTCACCATGTCCTTGACTATTAGAGCATAGGTAACTGAAATCCTCTTGCAAACTGCTTCAAGCTATTACCTAGTGGAACAACTGACTAACTTTTGCGGTTGGTTTATTCTTGAACCCTGTATATTTGCATCCAAACAATGAACAAGAGGGTCGAGAACTTATCTGCATGTGACATTACTCAAAAGTGAAGGGATAAAGGAGGTATCTTTTTAGCTTCTCATATACATCTCGTACATTGCATTGCCTGTATAATCCAGTCTTACTCTACTAGAAAATAAATCAAGTGATATGGGTGTTCTCGGAATCAATGGTCGACAAGAGCCAAGATTACCTACTTTCTTGGGTTTACATCCTATCATGATGATGTTAAGATTCACCTTTGCCAGTTATATTCTGTATTGCTGATTTGCTCTATCTGGACATTTATGAAATTGTTTCATATATGTTATTTTATTTTACAGTTGTTTAGTACTTTTCATCTATAGAACTCCAAAATATCCTTATTTGTTATATTTATGCTTTTGAATTGTTTCTTGGGCTGTCTAGACTGACTTCAGGGAAATTATTGCTAGACCGGAGGAAACCAACATTGGTCTGCAAATGCAGGTATGCTTTCTCTATCTTGGTACCTTGTGCTCCAATTTGGCTATATAATAAGGTTTGCTATTATCAAGCATCCTCTTGTGCACGTCTCATCTAGTTGGTTTTTCTTGAATGCTTATTTGTTTAATTCCTTGTATAGCGTTAGTTGATGGTAACTTCAACTTTGATCTCACAGCCCTCTCATATCCAGTTTTTAATTGGTGGTTTTCCTGCCGATCAATGAATTAATTGTATGTTAGTCAACATGAGATATTCCCTGACCTTTGTTAAATGGGGTAAGATCTTTGTAATTGACAAGGTCCCTTCAAAATTCTATTAAACATATGAGACCCTTCTAATCTGATTGTACCTTGTTATGCTATGATGATGTTACAAAGTCTCAAGCAGCAGCCCGTAATATTTCACTTTCCAATAAAATTGGCATTTGAAGTTTGAATTAAATGAAAATGACCTTCCACTTATTGTCTTAATGCCTTCAAATTCTATTATTAATGTTCTGTAAATAAATCAGCCATGTAATGGGCTCTTGCAGAGTAATTGGCTTTTGTAGAGACAGATTGTGGGAGAGAGAGAGAGCAGCTGAGGTGATCGGGGAACTGGAGCCAGTCAAATAACAATAGTGATAGGGGAACTGGGCGGCATGCGCGTGCGTGGGGAAATGAAAAATTTGTTGTAGTGGCATCAAGGTATTATCAGTATCTTTTTTTATTGGTACGTTCCTAATATTCCTATATTGGATCAAATAATGCATGATACTATCAGGAGATGAGACTATCCTTAGATGAAAGAAATAGAGACCAAGAATGCCTTGCCCCTTTTTATCAAATAAATGATATAATGATTGTTTAGGCTCTTACAGTCTCTCAAAGATGGTGTAAACTTCCGTAGAGACCAGGGAGGGGCATGGGACGTCCTCGTCGCTAGGGGCAATTGATACCATATTGTAACAACCTCTTAAGACCTGTTCCGTTACAAGAAAGCATGATGGATAAGACTCACACCAACTTGGGCCACCACAGTTCAAAAGATCCAATTAATACTTTTTCATCTTTCTTAACTGGTTATAAACCATACAATCAACTCACAATTTTTCGATGTGGAACTATTGGGAGGGACATCACAGATATAATTGAGGAATGTTTATTCATGTAATCTATTGATATCAAATATAGGACCATCTTAATCGTATTTAACCAATACGCTTAATAAGAAAAAAACTAACAGAACCTTCATCCATCATTGAGAAGTATTCAATCTAAGATTGCTATACGATCAAGCTTTTCTTGGATGCATGTGCTCCAAACGGCCAACCAAAAAGCTAATTCTTCTGCTAATCTATCAACATTACAATGAAAATCTTATATTGGTATAGTAATTTTTCTTGGATGTTGCTATGATACTAACTCTCTACGCGCATCTGTTTCTAATTTTTTATAATTTTTTCTGATGCTACCAAATCACCCCCCTTGAACGTTCGAGAGCGTCCGGTCACCTTTTCAAGCGAGCCTAGAATCTTTCGGTGAGCTTCTCACGTCTGAGAGCCTGCAAAAAGTTCCAGAGGCCGAGATTCCGACGGAGACCCTCTGATGCTCAGATCAGTGCTCTGGGCAACAGCCGTGAGCTTGAGGAAGCTCGAAAGAGAAAGAGAGAGAGGCTCAGAGAAGAGGTCTCTGTGAATAAGAATGAGCGTTTAGAAGTGTTATGAGTGCGTTCTTTTCTGGTTACCGGAGTTATCAGTTCTTAGTTGAGTTGTGTTCCGTTACCTGGTCGGAGGTCCCTCTTACCCATTTTATAAATGCTTAGAGTTTGTCCGATTTGAGTGGTTGAGGCCTCATAATGATGACTTTGATGGGTGAAGTGACAAATCTGATTCTGTGAGGCTTGGGGTGCCTTGGGGGTGCTGCCACTTGTAAGAGCATTTAAGGTAATGGCAGCAATGGCAGAGCTTGCTTCCTTCTTTGGCATGTCAGGGCTGCAGGTTAAATCCCATCAAAGTGGGTGGCTGCAACTGGTTGGTGGGTCAAGTTCCGTCAGAGTGGGTGGCCACTTGATTTGACCGTTGCAGGGAAGAGAGATAAAAGGTGGTGGAGTCTTATCACCATCATGAGCCACACATCCGTCTAGGATAGAAGAGTTGAAGTTGGAGACAGCTGTCCCTTGTAAAGCGTTGATTATAGAGTGCTTGCATGGCACCGTTCATAACGATGCCGAGGCCAGGTGGCCGAGCACTATTCATGGCCAAGGCTAAGAAGGCCGAGCATTATTCATGGCCGAGGCGAGATGTCTATGGCCGGGAAGGATCTAGAAGTTGGAACGAATCTGGAGGCCAGGACGGGTCGTCCGTGGCCGAGCTGAGGTGCCGGGGCCAGGCTGAAGGCCGACTTGAATGAGAGGGCCGACTTGAATGAGGCGGGGCCGACTTGGAGGAGGCCGGGACGGGACGATGCCGAGGCCAGGCCGACTTGAATGAAAGGGCCGACATGAACGAGGCGGGGCGACTTGAATGAGAGGCCTAACTTGAATGAGGCTGGGCCGATTTGGAGGAGGCCGGACGGGACGATGCCGAGGCCAGGCCGACTTGAATGAAAGGGCCGACTTGAACGAGGCGGGGCGACTTGAATGAGAGGGCTAACTTGAATGAGGTGGGGTCGATTTGGAGGAGGCCGGGACGGGACGATGCCGAGGCCAGGCTGACTTGAATGAGAGGGCCGACTTGAATGAGGCGGGGTCGACTTGAATGAGAGGACCGACTTAAATGAGGCGGGGCTGATTTGGAGGAGGTCGGGACGGGACGATGCCGATGCCGGTCCGACTTGAATGAGAGGGCCGACTTGAATGAGGCGGGGCCGACTTGAATGAGAGGGCCGACTTAAATGAGGCGGGGCCGACCAGGGATGGTCGGGGCCGACTCGGCCGGCTTGGAGATGCTGGGGTCGAGCGAGGCCGACTTGGGGAATTCGGGGCCGACTCGGCCGACTTGGAGATGCCGGGGCTGAGCGGGGCCGACTTGGGGAAGTCGGGGCTGACTCGATCGACTTGGAGATGCCGGGGCCGAGCAGGGCCAACTTGGGAAAGTCAGGGCCGACCAGGAATGGTCGGGGCTGACTCGGCCGACTTGAAGATGCCAGGGCCAAGCAGGGCCGACTTGGGAAAGTTGGGGCCGACCAGGGATGGTCGGGGCCGGCTCGACCGACTGGATCGAGCGGGGCCGACTTGGGGAAGTCGGGGCCGACTTGGCTGACTGGGAGGTGCCGGGCCGAGGGGGCCGACTTGGAAAGTCGGGGCCGACTCGGCCGACTTGAAGATACCGGAGCCGAGCAGGGCCGACTTGGGAAAGTCAGAGCCGACTCAGCCGACTTGGAGATGCCGAGGCGGGGCCGCCTAGGAATTAAGCCATCTAGGAAGGCTGCCGGCCGCCTAGGAAAATTGTCTGGAAATCGCTATCTTGAGAGGATGCCATTCAAAAATTGTTGTCTTTATCGCCCATGGGATCAACTGGCCCCATCAAATGCTCCCCACACTCCTTGAGCTTGTGTGCCGCGCATCAACTAAGCGAAAGGAGTGTAGAACTTTAAGAAATTTTTGAGATAAATTGATTACCTTGTGTTTGCCACTCAAAAATAGCACATGCCAATTTTTGGGGGTATGCTCGTCGATTAGCCGCTAGGGCAAAGATAAAACCGCTGAGGCTGCGATAATGCGGCTGAGGCAGAAATAATTGCCGAAGCAGAAATAGAGCCATGGAGGCTGCAATGATGCCGCTGAGGCTGAGATAAAATTGCCGAAGCAAAAATAGAGCCGTGGAGGCTGCAATAATATCGCTGAGGCTGAGATAAAATTGTCGAAGCAGAAATAGAGCCATGGAGGCTGCAATGATGTCGCTGAGGCTGAGATAAAATTGCCGAAGCAGAAATAGAACCGTGGAGGCTGCAATAATGCCGCTGTGGTTGAGATAAAATTGCCGAAGCAGAAATAGAGTCGTGGAGGCTGCATTGATGCCGCTGAGGCTGAGATGACGCCGCTGAGGCAGAGATAATGTCACTGAGGCAGAGATAAAGCCGTTGAGGCTGCAATGATGCCACGGAGGCAGAATAAAGCCATTGAGGCTGCAATAATGCCGTTGAGGCTAAGATAAAGCTGTTGAGGCTGAGATAAAATTGCCGATGGGCTGCAATAATGTCGTTGAGGCAGAGATGACGCCGTTGAGGTAGAGATAAAGCCGTTGAGGCTGCAATAATGTTGCTGAGGCAGAGATAAAGCCATTGAGGCTGAGATAAAATTACCGATGAGGCTACAATAATGCCGCTGAGGCAGAGATGACGCCATTGAGGCAGAGATAAAGCCGTTGAGGCTGTAATAATGCCGCTGAGGCAGGGATAAAGCCATTGAGACTAAGATAAAAATGTCGATGAGGCTGCAATAATGCCGCTGAGGCAGAGATAAAGCCGTTGAGGTTGCAATAACGCCGCTGAAGCAGAGATAAAGCCGTTGAGGCTGCGATGATGTCGCTGAGGCAGAGATGATGTCGTTGAGGCTGTAATAATGCCGCTGAGGCAGAGATAAAGCCGTTGAGGCTGCAATAACGCCGCTGTGGCAGAGATAAAGCCATTGAGGCTGCAATAACGCCGCTGAGGTAGAGATAAAGCCGTTGAGGCTGCAATGATGCCGCTGAGGCAGAGAGAAAGCCGTTGAGGCTGAGATAAAATTGCCGAAGCAGAAATAGAGCCGTAGGGGCTAAAATAAAATTGCCTCAAGTGTTTGTGTGCCGGTTCGGGAGGTGACTCGAGCGAGTACGGGCTGTTAGGGACTTGAACCAACTCGGGGGCGTATGCTAGCTAGACGGAGTGGTGTCCCATTAGCCGAGATGCCGTCGAGCTCTTTCGGAACCGCCTTGGGTGTTTGTGTGCTGGTCCGGAAGGCGACTCAAGCAGGTACGGGCTGTTAGGGACTTGAACCGACTCGGGGGCGTATGCTAGCCATACCGAGTGGTGTCCCATTAGCCACAATGCCGTCGAGCTCCTCTGGAACCGCCTTGGGCGTTTGTGCGCTGATCTGGGAGGCGACTCGAGCAGGTATGGGCTATTAGGGACTTGAACCGACTCGAGAGCATATGCTAGCTAGACCGAGTGGTATCCCGTTAGTCGCGATGCCGTCGAGCTCCTCTGAAACCGCCTTGGGTGTTTGTGTGCTGTTCCGGAAGGCGACTCGAGCGGGTACGGGCTGTTAGGGACTTGAACCGACTCGGGGGCGTATGCTAGCCAGACCGAGTGGTGTCCCATTAGTCGCGATGCCGTCGAGCTCCTCTAGAACCACTTGAGGCATTTGTGCGCTGGTCCGAGAGGCAACTCGAGCGGGTATGGGCTATTAGGGACTTGAACCGACTCGGGGGTGTATGCTAGCCAGACCGAGTGGTGTCCCATTAGTTGTGATGCCGTCGAGCTCCTCTGGAACCATCTCGAGGGTTTCGCGGCCGGCCCGAGGGTGACCTAATGATCGCAGGACCATTGAGAGCCTTTTGAATGGTTTGTTTTGTTGGTTTTTTGTAATGCATTCAAACACTAATGAAAAGAAACTTTTTCTCAAAGTGTAGTGTACTTAGCTTTTTTGTTGAAGAAATTTAACTCCTGCTTCATTTGGGGGACTTCATGTTTGTGGCGTTCGTTGGTGAGCTTGGAGGGGTTCTTTACTGATAGTTTGTGCCTGCTCTTGAGAGTGAGGGTGGCACGATGTTTTGCTCGAATGCCCTGAACTAGTGGTAATGGTGAAACAAAGAGATGGCCTTCTGCTCGCAGCCCATTGAGGGTGCCCCCCAGAATAACTGGCAGAAGCTTACATTATTGTTGTAGAGGGAGTGAGAACTTGTAGCTTAATATTGCAAAACTTTGCTTTCTCCCCCTTCCTGGCGTGCCAATCTGATGCTGCCAGATCACCCCCCTCGAACGTCCGCAAGCGTCCGGTCGCCTTCTCCAGTGAGACCGGGATCTTCTGGCGAGCTTCTCGTGTCTGGAAGCCTGCAAAAAGTCCCGGGGGCCGGAGATTTCGGCGGGGACCCTCCGACGCTCAAGTCAGTGCTCTGGGCAATAGTCGTGAGCTTGAGGGGAAGCTCGAAAGAGAAAGAGAAAGAAAGGCTCAGAGAAGAGCTCTCTGTGAACAAGAATGAGCATTTAAAAGTGTCATGAGTACATTTTTTTGTGGTTACTGGAGTTATCAGTTCTTAGTTGAGTTGTGTTCCGTTACCTGGTCGGGGTCCCTCTTACCCATTTTATAAATGCTTAGAGTTTGTCCGGTTTGAGTGGTTGAGGCCTCATAATGATGACTTTGATGGATGAAGTGACAGAGCTGATGTCTGTGAGGCTTGGGGTGCCTTGGGGGTGTTGCCACTTGTAAGAGCATTTAAGGTGATGGCAGCAATGGCAGAGCTTGCTTCCTTCTTTGGCATATCAAGGCAGGTTAAATCCCATCAAAGTGGGTGGCTACAGCTGGTTGGTGGATCAAGTTCTGTCAGAGTCGGTGGCCACTTGATTTGACCGCTGCAGGGAAAAGAGATAAAAGGTGGTGGGGTCTTATCACCATCACGAGCCACACATCCGTCTAGGATAGAAGAGTTGGGAGTTGGAGCCAGCTGTCCCTGGTAAAGCGTTGATTATAGAGTGCTTGCATAATATCGTTCATAACGATGCCGAGGCCGAGGTGGCCGAGCACTATTCATGGCCAAGGCTGAGATGGCCGAGCACTATTCATGGCCGAGGCGAGATGTCTATGGCCGGGAAGGAGCTAGAAGCCGGAACGAATCTGGAGGCCGGGACGAGACGTCCGTGGCCGAGCTGAGATGCCGGGGCCAGGCTGAAGGCCGACTTGAATGAGAGGGCCGACTTGAACGAGGCGGGGCCGACTTGAACGAGAGGGCCGACTTGAATGAAAGGACCGACTTGAATGAGGCAGGGCCGACTTGGAAGAGGCCGGGCTGACTTGAATGAGAGGGCCGACTTGAACAAGGCGGGGCCGACTTGAATGAGAGGGCCGACTTGAATGAAGTGGGGCCGATTTGGAGGAGGCCGGGATGGGACGATGCCGAGGCCGGACCGACTTGAATAAGAGGGCCAACTTAAATGAGGCGGGGCCGATTTAAATGAGGCGGGGCCGATTTGGAGGAGGCCGAGACGAGACGATGCCGAGGCCGGACCGACTTGAATGAGGCAGGGCCGACCAGGGATGGTCGGGACCGACTCGGCCAGCTTGGAGATGTCGGGGCGAGCGGGGCCGACTCGGCCGATTGAGAGGTGCCGGGGCCGAGCGGGGCCGACTTGGGGAAGTCGGGGCCAACTCGGCTGACTTGGAGATGCCGGGGCCAAGCAGGGCTGACTTGGGAAAGTCAGGGCCGACTAGAGATGGTCGGGGCCGACTCGACCGACTGGAAGGTGCCGGGGCCGAGCGGGGCCGACTTGGGGAAGTCGGGGCCGACTCGGCCGACTAGAAGATGCCGGGGCTGAGCAGGGCCGACTTGGGAAAGTCGGGGCCGACCAGGGATGGTCGGGGCCGGCTCGACCGACTGGGAGGAGCCGAGGCCGAACGGGGCCGACTTGGGAAAGTCGGGGCTGACTTGGCCGACTGGGAGGTGCCAGGGCTGAGCGGGGCCGACTTGGGTAAGTCGGGGCCGACTCGGTCGACTTGAAGATGCCGGGGCCGAGCAGGGCCGACTTGGTAAAGTCGGGGCCGACTCGGCCATCTTGGAGATGTCGGGACGGGGCCGCCTAGGAATTAAGCCGTCCAGGAAGGCCACCGCGCCGCCTAGGAAAATTATCTAAAAATCGCTATCTTCAGAGGATGCCATCCAAAAATTATTGTTTTTATCGTCAATGTGGTCAACTGGCCCCATCATTTTCTAATCATTTATCAGATTTTAAGTGATCGAATATTCAGTTTAATTGGTAGTGTGCACGACTAGTGTGTCTAGTTAAAACAAAATGTAAGGGGTTTTGTTATGAAATGCAGTTGCATAGAATACATGAAATGAGGCGTTGCCGAATGCCTCGCCCTCCATCAGCGATGTAGAAGAGTAGATGGGGGTGGCTGGGAGAGATGAAGACGGTTCATAATTGCTGAAAAATGATCGAAGCCCAATTGAAACTTTCGCTCAACGAGAAGGCAAGGTACTTATTAGGATTAGGGTTTATCTTTTGTTTAGATTTTAATATTTTAAAATTTTTTGAAAGAATAATGATTCTTCTAATTTTTTTTTTACTATTCTCTTCCTCGATCCAAGTCAACCTTGTTTTGGGATCGAGCCCATCCTAAAAATATCCTCATTGAAAGCTGAGGATAAAGCTTTTTTACTATAAGAAAAGGAAAGGGCTGAGGTTAGGAAATAGGAACTAGAGTTTTGACAAGTGCTAAAAGCAATCGAGCATTTATTAGAAAAAAAATAATCATGACAATCAATTTATCTAATAAAATATTAAAAATAACCTTACTTTAAAGAATGGTTCAAATAACTTTAAAGATGATAGAGGAGTACTATAGCAAGCCTTCCTTTTTTTTATAGCTCTGTATTTTTTTAGAAGCTAATGTTGGAGGCATTTGCTTAATAATAATATATAGTTATATATCTATGTATGTATGCATGCATGTATATGCGTGTATTTGTGTGTATATGCATATGATGTATATTCATGCATGTATGTAAGAAAAAGATTTACATTCAGCCAATATTGAATGTGAAATCTTTCGTAACTAACTATTTTGTCTCCAAATGGCTAATCATGGGCTGGGCTGCACAATGGCATGAAGCCCTTCTCCATCTCTCCTGTCAAGTTTTTCCTATCCTTACAAGGCCACTCATGTTTTTATTTTTATTTTTTATGAAAATAGGGAGAGGGTTACCCTACCAAACCCACCGACCCATCATCTATAGCAAGAATTGAAACCCAAATTATGTACCATTATCCTCTAATACTGAGACGCCAAATCGAAATAGCACTATCCTCTAAGTATTTTAACAACCAAACTAATTAACTTTCATACATTATTGATAATAATTAAAAACTCTAACTACCACATAATCACTAATAAAGCAGCACAAAAGTATACCAATCATTATTATGAGTGCCACCATTGCTATATTAATGCAAGGAGAAAACACTATAATCAATTGTTATATAATTGTACTTGGGAGCAATTTAAGTTGGGACATAGGAGCCATGCCTCCTTTTGTCAACACCTAGAGAAGAATCTTCTTAAAGATTTTGTTTAACCTCCTATTAATTTTATTTTAGCCCCTCAAAAATATTCTAAGTAATAAAAGTTGGTCCAGCTCCTCTATTCTTTTCTAAATAATAGATAATTTCACAAATCTCTTCATACCAATTATTTGATTTCTGTTATAACTATAATCTTTTCAAGATATTCTTATCTAATGGAAACATTCAAATCCGCATATACCATAAAATTTGCCATCCATAAGAAAATTTGAGGCATAATAAAACTTTTGATCTCTAATATTTTTTTGCAAAAAATATAAATTAATTATTAGCCATATATATGTTATTAGATGTTGTTATTGATTTCAATTGTGAATTTTTAATTCTTTACATTATTATTATTTTAGAGCAATGCATGTTCAAAATCAATTTTTTATTAAATTTATACAGTATTGATATGGCTTTAAAATTATTAGCCTAATAAAGATAAATTAATGAGAACACAAATGGTAAATAAAGAACATATTTTTTAAAAAGAATGCAAATTGTAGCTCCATTATTAATAAATTTTATTTAGCTTGTTGATCAAAATATCTTGAAATGACATTTCTAATGTTCATATCCTAAAGTTAAAATTTTGATATTTATGATTTATAGATATAAATAAATTCTTAAACTAATTAGATAAATACATTTCTTTCATTTTCAATAATATATGCTTCCTTTAGTAAAAAAATTCTATCTTCATCCCTAATTATATTCATATCTATTTCGCATATATTTGATATGCCCAAAACTAATGCAATTTTATATTTTAATCAAAGCCAAACCTTTAGGCTAAACATTAGGATAGTGAAATAGTTCGATATTGATGAACTTTGTATGGACCATATATGGTAGAGTGACTCAAAGGATTCTCTTGCAAGCAAGCTTATATCAAGGCAAAAGAGGCATGGAAGGATGTGATCATAAATTGATGCCATCATGTTTCAAATGGCGAACTTATAGAATGTTTTCCGCTCTATTTTTTAATAAATAAATAATAATAAAATCTAAAATGTCATTAGGGTAGTTTTGTACAATAATTAATTCTTTATCATTTTGATGATTTCAAAAGTAACTAATTATGATTTAATTAAAAAAAGAAAAGCTGAAGGTAAGCAAAAACATTAATTGAGAGGCCAGCATATATAATTTATCAGATAAGCTCCGCTTCATCCCTTTAAACACTTAAGATTGTTTCAAACTTAAGATTGTTTCAAATGGCGAACTTACAGAATGTCTTCCCCTCTACTTTTTAATAAAAATAATAATAAAATCTACTTTTAATAAATAAATAATAAAAAATCTACTTTTAATAAATAAATAATAATAAATCTAAAATGTCAGTAGGGTAGTTTTGTATAATAATTAATTCTTTATCCTTTTGATGATTCCAAAAGTAACTAATTATGATTTAATTAAAAAAAAAGGCTGAAGGTAAGCAAAAACATTGATTGAGAGGCCAGCATATATACTTACCAGATAAGCTCCGCTTCATCCCTTTTAAAGATTAAAACACTTAAGATTAACTTGTAAGGTCCACCTCCAAGAGAAGTAGACCCTCCAAAAATAGGCGTATGCTGCTTTAAGCGGCGGGCACACGGTATTCTTAGTAAAAGGCGAAAGAATAGTTCGCTCTGTGCCCACCGCGCAGCTGCGTGGCTTTGTTCCATCGACCCTAGAGTTGTCTTATGAAACCGCAGCATGTGCGGTGTTCTTCTCTGCCCGATGTGGGACTAAAAACATTTCCCTTTTCCCTCTGCTGCTTCGCACGTGACTCCTCCTGCAGACCTGAAGCCCTTGCGACGTATTCTATCCCGCCTCTTCTCCACCGTGCTGATCCACGAACTCCACAGCACAACGACGAGTTAACGATGTTGTTTATCAGCACCCTTTCGATCATCTCACATGCTATATTGGGTTCAATTTGAGGTATCCATATGACTTGTATGCCCAATATGAAACTAAAAAACACCCAGGTCCAAGTAAGCTAAATTCTTCTTTGCTTGACTTGATGCATTTGAAGTACTTGGATTGAGCATGAATAATTTTTCTAGAGCTCCAATTCCTAAATTCATTGGTTCCCTCGTGCATTTAGAATATCTTAACCTCTCTTATGCCAGGTTCAGCGGATCCATCCCACCTGAGCTTGGAAACCTCTCAAGCTTGCGCTTCCTTGATATTAGTTGGAATTATTATTATTATTATTATTATTATTATTATTATTATTATTATTATTATTATTATTATGGTTCGTCCTTACATGCTGACAACCTTCTTTGGCTCTCCAACATCTCTTCTTTGCATCTGCTTGACTTAAGTGGTGCTAATCTTTCCAAGGCAACCAACTGGTTTCATGAGATTAACATGCTCCCTTCTCTGTCAGTCTTGAGTTTGTCTGCTACGGACCTACCTGTTGTGTTTCCTTTTATATCACATTTGAACCTCACATCTCTCACCATGCTTGATCTTTCTAGGAATTACTATATCAATACTTCGATATCTCATTGGTTGTTCAATATTAGTAGTCTTGCTCATCTCAATCTTGCACGATGTTATTTAACTGATAGGTCGCTATCCACTATAGGGAATCTACATAACTTGCAGCTCTTAGATTTGTCTTATAATCAAATTACTGGAGATAAACTCATTACATCTTTTAATATGCTCATGACTTTTGGTAATCATCAAAATCAATAAGATTGGGGCAATATTTTCTCAACAATCTCCCCAACAATCTCCCCCTTTTTGATGATGACAAAAACATTGAGTTTATGCATGATTGATTAAGAATTTATTTTATTTTCATAGTTAGGCTTAGGCTCCCCCTGAATGAGGTAGCTCCCCCTATGAAACTCAATTAAATATCTCATTCATTTAATCATTTTAATATCATTTGATTAATTAATTTCTCCCCCATGCATATACAGTTATAAAACTATAAAACTCTCCCCCTTTTTTGTTATCAACAAAAAGGTAGAGAAATCATTCATCATTCATTCATTCAAGATATGATTTAACAAAATCTGAGATTCATTGATAAAGAGAAATACATTCAGACTCAGATTACATTGAATATTCAAAATAGACTTTTCTTTACATCAAAGTATCAAAATGTAAAACATAAAGTGAACTTCATTACATTGTAAGGACTAAGCATCTAATACATCAAAAGTGAGTCCTTACAATCCTAGTTAAATGATCTATAATATTTTTCATTCCATCTGTTTGTATCTTTACATAGTCCTTCAGTCTTTCATCAACAAAAGTGCAAGCAGTCAATATTTTATCTTGGAGTTCAGCATTGCATTTTGCATATGTTTCACCATCTCCGCAGATGTCTTTAAGTTCTTCAAAGATGTTCTTTAGGTCTCCACTTAAAGACTCAGATGAAGTGCTAAGGTTGACTCTATCTTGGTGATCCGGTCATCTAAAGAGTAAAGAGTTTCTTTGAGATTCATAAATTTGTTTTCAAACTCTGATTTAACTTATCTGACTGATCATCAAGAAGACCTTTAAGCTGCCTTAACTGAAGTTCTAAGAAACCAACAGATGAAGATGAAGTCTGATCAACCAAAGGAGCAGGGGAAGGGACAGGAGCAGGAATAGGAGAGCTCGGAGGAACAGGCGAAGAATGTCTGACTGATGGTCCCGGTGCCTCAATGTCCGCGGCTCTATCATCCATCAAACCTTTCCTTTCCCATCTACCATTCCTTTTAACAAAACCCATTCTATGTATAGTGGCCAAACTATAAAAATCGGTGTGTCTTAAGTTCCTCATTGGCTCACTATCTGATATGATAATCCCTTGGCTCTGGAAAATTTTAGTGAGAATCATGCCGTAGGGTAAACTTGATTTTCTCTTACCTCCACAATCGGCAATGTACCATAAGATCATGTTTGGAAGGTTAATGGGTTTACCAGTCACAATTGCATCCATTACAAATATATCTCTTTCGGAAACATAATCAAACCTCCCAATCTTGGGGAAAAGGATTCTACTACAGATGTTGTGGAGAAGTCTCAATTCTAAGGATAATTGATTAGCAAATACCTCTTCAAAACCAACAATCTCCCTGTTAAGCAGTCTAGACAGAGCTGGGCTTCTATCTTCAGAAGAAAAAGTAAATGTTCCTGACACTGGAAGATTCAATAATCTAGAAAGCAAATCCACTGTCACTGAAATTCTATTTCCTCTCACGATGCTTACAAGTCCATTGTCTCCTCTAGATAGATTCTTATAAAATTCCTTGACAAGAGCTGGGTAGGTAGGACAATCTAAAGAACAAATCTTCTCCCAACCCATCTCAATCAACTGCCTCCCCACAATAAATCCCTCAGCTTCAAACAATTCAAAATCGACTTTCTCCGGTAGTTATCACTCTATCGGCAAGTCTATCTACCTGAGATGGAGCCGTAGATGGAGAAGCACTAGGAGTCGAAGATGATGAGGTTGAATCCAAGCTCGGTGAAGGCTCACGAGCGGGACGCCTCACGGTCTTCCTCACCGCCCTCTTCCTCTTTACTCCGGCGCACCAAGGTTAGATCCACGAGTTTTAGGGGCCATTTGATCTTTTGGAAGGGTTAATCAGGGATTTCTGAGGATTTGGAAGGTCAGGAAAAATTTTGGAGAGAGTATTTTGATGATTCGAGACGATAGAAATGAACGGCGAGTCGACTCTGCCCTAGATAAATCGACCTGGGACCACTTCGAGTCGGCTCCCGCAAAGCGAGGGGTCGACTCCGGATAGTCACAGAAAACTATCCCGAAGTGGAGTCGACTCGCGCAGAGAAGGGGTCGACTCTAGAGTTTCAGTAGAAACATGGAGTCGACTCCGATACTCACCGAGTCGGCTCCGAGACCATTTCAGAGCAAAAACATAAAGTTTCAGATAATCTGAAATGTGTCCGGATATTGATCTTAAAATTGATAAAATAATCATTGGATTTTAATAGATCAATTAGATATGAATTCTAGATAAGATTTCCTTAAAGATCAAGGATTTGAAAGAATTTTAGATAAAATTTCCTTAGGGGTTTCAAATTCATTCTAATGGATCACAAATCCCTAACTCTCCTCTAAGATAACAGAATCTTTCTTCACTCAAGGGTTTTGTAAATATATCTGCTAATTGATCTTCAGTATTAACATAATCAAGACATATTTCATTATTGGCACATGTTCTCTTATAAAATGATATCTAATTTCTATGTGTTTGGTTCTAGAATGTTGAATTGGATTTTTAGTTAGATTGATTGCACTTGTGTTATCACATTTTATAGGTGTTTTATCAAGTGTGATACCATAGTCTTCAAGTTGTCGCTTAATCCATAGGATTTGAGCACAGCAACTTCCAGCTGCAACATATTCAGCTTCAGTAGTTGATAATGCAACTGAATTTTGCTTTTTGCTAAACCATGAGATTAAGTTACTTCCTAAGAATTGGCATGCACCACTTGTGCTTTTTCTATCTAACTTACATCCAGCATAATCAGAATCAGTGTATGCAATTAAGTTCAATGTTGAGTCTCTAGAATACCATAAACCTACATTTTTTGTTCCACTTAAGTATCTTAGTATTCTTTTAACAGCAATTAAGTGTGATTCTTTAGGTTCAGACTGAAATCTAGCACATAAGCAAACAGCAAACATTATGTCTGGTCTACTTGCAGTTAAGTAAAGTAGGATCCGATTATACCTCGATAATATTTTTGATCAACCTTCTTACCTTCTTCATCTTTGTCCAGCTTGCATGAAGGACTCATTGGTGTTCCGAGGGGTTTGATTGATTCCATACCAAACTTCTTTAGAATTTCTCTTGTGTACTTTGTTTGGTTGATAAAGATTCCCTCTTTGCTTTGTTTGATTTGGAGTCCAAGGAAGAAATTGAGTTCTCCCATCATGCTCATTTCAAATTCGCCCTGCATCAACTTAGCAAACTCTTGACATAGAAGATTGTTAGTAGCACCAAAAATGATATCATCAACATATATTTGAACTACTAATAAATCTTTACCTTTTCTTTTCAAAAACAATGTTTTATCAACATTTCCTCTTATAAAATCATTTTCAATTAAGAATTTACTTAATCTATCATACCAAGCTCTAGGTGCTTGTTTCAAACCATATAATGCTTTGTGCAATTTAAAAACGTGATTTGAAAATTCATGATCTTCAAAACCTGGTGGTTGTTCTACATATACTTCTTCATTTATAAATCCATTTAGAAAAGCACTTTTAACATCCATTTGAAATAAGTTAAAATTCATGTGACATGCAAATGCAAGTAATAGTCTAATGGCTTCTAATCTAGCTACTGGTGCAAAGGTTTCATCAAAATCAATACCTTCTTCTTGATTATATCCTTTTGCAACTAATCTAGCTTTGTTTCTAATTACTATGCCATTTTCATCTAGTTTATTTCTAAATATCCATTTTGATCCTATAACAGAATGATTTTTAGGTCTTTCTACTAAAGTCCATACATTATTTCTAGTGAATTGATTTAATTCTTCTTGCATTGCTAACATCCAATTATTATCTTTTTCAGCTTCTTCAATAGTTTTAGGTTCAATTTGTGATACAAATGCAAGATGATTACTAATATTTCTCATAGATGATCTAGTTCTTATTCCTTGAGATGGATCACCTATAATCAATTCCTTAGGGTGACTATAAGCATATCTCCAATCCCTAGGAAGATCCATATCATTATGATTAGTGTTAGTATCATCATCCTTAGGTGAATCATTATCTTTAGCGTCTTGCTCATGATCTGAAGATACATCAATATTTAATTTTTCAAGATCTTTCTCAATTATGTTTGTATCTTCTTCATCATCAAATTTTTCGGAACGAGTTGCTAAAGATTCATCAAAAACTACATGAATGGATTCTTCAACAACTAAAGTTTTCTTGTTAAATACTCTATATGCTTTACTAGTTATTGAATATCCTAAGAATATTCCTTCATCAGATTTAGCATCAAATTTGCCTAAATTATTTTTACCATTATTGTGAACAAAACATTTACAACCAAATGCATGAAAATATTTAATGTTGGGTTTTCTATCATGCCATAATTCATAAGGTGTTTTCTTTAAAATAGGTCTTATTAAAGCTCTATTTAGGATGTAACATGCTGTGTTAATAGCTTCCGCCCAAAAGTATTTCGGGAGTTTACTTTCACATAGCATGGTACGGGCCATGTCTTCTAAAGTCCTATTTTTCCTTTCAACTACTCCATTTTGTTGAGGGGTTCTTGGTGCAGAAAAATTATGATTAATACCATTTTCATTGCAAAAACTTTCAAATAAATGATTTTCAAATTCAGTTCCATGATCACTTCTTAGAGACACTATGGTAGTGTTTTTCTCATTTGTTACTTTCTTGAAGAATTTCAGGAATATCGAGAAAGTCTCATCTTTGTGAGCTAAAAACATTACCCAAGTGAATCTAGAGTAATCATCTACTATCACAAGACCATATTTCTTTCCTCCTAGACTTGTGGTTCTAGTTGGTCCAAAAAGGTCCATGTGAAGTAGCTCTAATGGCCTAGAAGTTGAAACAACATTTTTAGATTTAAAAGAACTTCTCGTTTGTTTTCCAAACTGACATGCATCACATATTTTGTTATTTTCAAAATCTATTTTAGGTAGACCTTTTACTAAATCCATTCTAATTAGTTTTGAAATTAGGTGTGTGCTTGCATGACCTAATCTTCGATGCCACAACCAACCAATCTCATTCATATTAGCATTATTAGCAACTAAGCAATGATTATTAGTAGATAAATTGTCTAAGTCAATCAAGTATACATTGCCATTTCTATTTCCAATAAAAACAATGCTATTATCAATGGTATTAGCTACTGTGCATATAGAAGATTCAAATGATACTTTAAAACCTTTGTCACATAATTGGCTTATACTAATTAAGTTATGCTTTAAACCATCAACATAAAGTACATTTTCAATATATGTGGAGGGAGTTATTTGAATGTTACCAAACCCCAAGATTTGGCCTTTGCCATTGTCGCCAAATGTAACAACTCCTCCTTTCTTTTCTTCAAGGGTGATGAATTCTTCTTTGTCACCCGTCATATGTCTTGAGCAGCCACTATCAAGATACCACTTTCTCTTTGATCTCTTGGCCACAAGACATTCCTGCAATGAAATCAAACTTTATGTTTAGGTACCCAAGCTTTCTTGGGTCCTTCATGGTTAGTAGCAACAAATATTGTTCCTTTCGGAACCCATATTTTCTTCCCTTTAACATTTAAGTTTTTATTAGGTTTTAGAATTTTACATTCATAAGATTTATGTCCTTTTTGATTACATTTAAAGCATGTAAAATTACTTTGGCCAGCACGCACAAAAATATTTTTCAGTGATTTTTGTTTTCTTAAAGTGTTATACCCTAATCCGGCTTTGTCAAAAACTGCTTTTTGACTATTTAATAACATGTCTAATTTAGTTGAGCTTAATGTAAACTTATCAACTATGTTCTTATGTTTTTCAACCTCTTTCCTTAGATCATTATTTTCATTGGTAATTAATTCTTTTCTTTTACCAAAATTTCATTTTCAGATTTAAGTTTCTTAACTTCATTATTAAGATCTTCCTTTTCTTTAATGAAAGTTAAATTTTTATTTTTCAAAATCTTGTATTTCTTTTTTAAAACCTTAAAATCACCAACAAGTTCATTAAAAGCATCAAATAATTCATCAAATGCAAATTCATCGCAAGGGTTATCGGAACTTACCTCATCGTTGTCGTCCGCCATAAAACATGCGTTTGCAACTTCCTTTTGTTCTTCTTCTTCGGAAGAAGATTCCTCGCTATCACTCCAAGTCGCCACATAAGCTTTCTTTTTCTTTTTGTAGGCTTTCTTCAATTTAGGACATTCATTCCTAAAGTGCCCCGGTTTATTACACTCATAGCAAGTCAAGGGGTCTTTCTCTTTTTCTTTGTCCTTGTCCTTGATCTTATCCTTTTCTCCTTCCCATTTTGCTTCAAATTTCTTCTTGTGGAAGGGTTTCTTTCTCCTCATGAATCTTTTAAATTTCTTAGCTAAGAGAGCAGTCTCTTCATCATCATCATCATCATCACTGCTGCTCTCTTCTTCTTTTGCAGCTTTGAGGGCAATCACTTTCTTCTTCTTTGTGTCCTCCTCTACATGCTGCTTCATTGTCAGCTCATGGGTCATAAGAGATCCTAGAAGCTCTCTAAGGGTAGAGTGTTGAGGTCCTTTGCTTCTTGGATTGCTGTCATTTTTGCTTCCCATGATCTTGGTAATGACCTAAGAATTTTTCGAACAAGTTCTGAGTTAGTATATGTCTTACCAAGACTTTTCAAACCATTTACAATATCTGTAAATCTAGTATACATGCATGCAATGGTTTCAGATTGTTCCATGCTAAACAACTCATATTTATGAACAAGAATATTAATTTTAGATTCTTTTACTTGGTTGGTACCCTCATGGGTAACCTCTAGTCTATCCCAAATCTCCTTTGCGAATTACATGTGGAGATTCTATTAAATTCATTAGCATCTAAGGAGCAATATAAGATATTCATGGCTTTAGCGTTAAGCTGTGCCATCTTCCTATCATTATCATTCCAGTCCCTTTCGGGCTTAGGAACAATAGTGCCATCAATAACATGTGTGGGTGTACTAGGTCCATTAATTATAACACCCCATAATTCATAATCAGAAGCTTGAATGAATATCCTCATTCTTGCTTTCCAATAAGAATAATTTGAACCATTAAACAGTGGAGGTCTATTCGTAGAATGACCTTCAGCAAATGATCCAACTTGTGTTGCCATTTGGATCTTTAGCTCTTGATCGTGTGATCAAAATCTAATGAGCACTAGCTCTGATACCAATTGTTGGCCCAGATGACAACCCAAGAGGGGGGGGTGAATTGGGTTCTTTAAAAAATTAGCCTTTTAAAATAGTTTGCTTAAGAAGAATGAAGGCAATAGCAATGTAAATACAAAGTGCAGTGAATAAAACAGAGATAGAGAAAGAGTCAATGGAAGCACGGCAAACACAAAGATTTTATAGTGGTTCGGTGTATCCAACACCTACGTCCACTCCCAAGATTCACTTGGGTCCACACTATAATCTTCCTTGATTACAGCCGAGTTGTTTTACAAGCTCACAACTCAAACTTGTTGTTTTCCCGGGATCACAACGAACCCAGCTGGTTTTCAAGGGCTCACCAGCACAAAAACCCTAACACAAGCTATACCAAGCTTGTACCGAGGTAAGACTACCTCCACTAGTTCAATCCCCCAGATTGAACTAGACACAAATAATAGAAATATTATTTTTCAATTACAAAGCTCCTTAATGAGCAGATAATCAAATATAAGAATAAAGTTTAGAAAAGCCTGATTTGAAGTTGGTTGGCTTTTGAGCTTTTCTTCTTTTCTTCTTCTCCTTGCTAGATGTAGAATCGGGCCTCAGCTCGATTCTTCACAGTTGAAGCGTTGGAGGTTTTGAGCTTTTTCTTCTTTCTTTGAAAGTTGAAAATCTTTTGATTTGCTCTTGAATAGCTCTTGGATTTTCTTCTGAAGCTTCTTGGATTGTTGAACTTGAGCACAGACGAAGCTTCCTTTGATTTCACACTTTTTCTTTCACTCTATTTTGAATCTCGGATTTTTTCAAATGAAGCTCTGTTTTTCCGATTTTTCTCTTCTTTTCTCTTGAAGTGAATATCTCTCTATGTATATGTTGATTTGAAAACGGCTTCTCTATTTATAGATTCTGCAAAAATATAGCCGTTAGAAACAAAGAAAAATAGCCGTTAATTAAAAATCTTACCGTTGACGCTGAGTTGGCATTCGGAAAAATCTCGCCCAGATTTGCTGGAGTCGACTCCTGCTTCCGCGAGTCGGCTCGAAGTCGAGATACCAAAAATAGAAATACTCAGAAAGTCAAAGGGTCGACTCATCAAAAATAAAGTGTCGACTCCTGACAGTCGGGGGTCGACTCATGAAAAGTTGGGGGTCGACTCGCGAAATGCTCAGAAAAACACACCTCTGGTGTCTGAGCGGAGTCGACTCACACAGTCATGGAGTCGGCTCGACAGAATCGGGGGTCGACTCATGAAATCACAGGGGTCGACTCGAGACAGACAGTCATTTCTGTATTCTGAGTGGAGTCGACTCTGAAACTCTAGAGTCGGCTCCGGAACGTATCAAAATCAGAGAATTTTCTGATTGACTTGAAATTCATTCCAGATTCATTTTAAATCAATTTTTTGACTTGAATACAATAAAATTGTCATTAGGAATCAATTCAAGAAATGTTCCAAAAACTCATTGATTAAATATGAAGTATAAAATTTCTTTTTGAAAGCTTAAACATGGAGCTTGAAGTTACTTTCAAATTGATTAAAGTTATACTTTAACATTCTCATTCATTGTTCTAAATAAATTCATTGCTCATGTAAATAAACTCATTACATTTTTTAATATGCTCATGGCTTTTGGTAATCATCAAAATCAATAAGATTGGGGCAACATTTTCTCAACAATCTCTCCAACAAAAGAGTTCCAGATGGAGGTGGAAGCTATTGGAAAGGTCATGCATCCTATTATTGTTATCCTGAGAGCTTATTATTGGTCGGTCGATGAAAAACTTCTTATTTATGATTTCATACCTAATGGCAACCTCACCGCTGCAATTCATTATATGAACTCAAACCAAAACTTGCTTTAATTTTATTACATTTTTGCTAATGATTTGTTAGCATTTATTTCCTGTAGATGCATGCAAAAGTATTAGTACCGTGGAGGATTTCGGACATCTTTAATTGTGATAGAAGTCATGAAGATGATGCTCTGAATTTTTTAAGGAAGAGTGCCCTCCCTTTTGGAAATTCAGTATAGGTTCTCGTTTCTATCATCTTCCAAGGAATTCTTATCAATGCCCAGATTGCTTAAGATATGCTATTGGGACTTCAAATATTAACCACATCAAACAGAAAGTAATATTTAGCTACACAGTCTTTGTCAAAACATCTAGAGAAGCTGGTTATAGGAAACTTGATTCAGTTTTTTGTGATATGATATCTTTGGTGAGGTTTGTTCTATGATAAATCTTGATATTTGACATTCTTGATATTATCTCACCATCCCTTCCGTTCCCCTTCTCAACCCCCATTTCAACCATGTCAGCATCCTTTGCTCAGTTGATTGTATTCTCCTGTTTGCTACTCAAGCATAAGCAATCAGTACTTTAGCCCTCAAGACTCTAGATTGTGTTTTATATAGTACTTCTTCATCTATCTAACTCACAATATATGCAAATACATATGCATAAATAAATACTTATGTTTGATTCCTTGGCATATGAATGATGGCTATGTTTCGTTATTTAAATATTCAGTGCTGATTGTTATTGGTCTGATTTAGGGAGAGGTGGAGCAATGGCTTTTGCACCACTGTCATGGGATCTCCGGCTCAAGATCATGAAAGGGATAGCCAAAGGTTTGGCATTTTTGCATGAATTCAGCCCGAAGAAGTATGTTCATGGATATCTCAAACCTAACAATGTACTTCTTGGACCAAACATGGAGCCATACATTTCTGATTTCGGTCTTGGGCATCTCGCTAACATAGCAGGAGGGTCCCCACTGCTGGAGTCAGATAGAATAACAGCTGAAAAGAATGAGAACATCTCTAGCAGTTCAACATCACAATGACACACTGGTGGTTCCTTGTGAGTCCTAGTTCCACTAAGATAATATATATATATTTTAATTCAGCTGGATGTCATATTTTTTGACGGAATTCTAGCAACTGAGCAAAAGGCATAGCAGTCGCAATGTTTGATGGATAAATATAGGTTGCTTTCGATTTATGTTGGAAAATCAATGGCATTAGCATTTTAATGGCTCTTTCTCAAATTCATTCGAGCATGTTTTTTCTTTTTCTTTCTTTCTTTCAGCTTGATTTCTATTCCTTTTCTTTGGGGAGGATTAGAGTAGTTTTTAGGATTATTTTGCCCATAGTGTTTCCATTGGTTGTTGTATTATGTGTTCTGTTGTAGCATTATGCATTCCCATAGGATTCCTAAAACATCCTACCAAGCCAAACAAGCCCTTTGTTGATAAGCAACAATATAATCTAGCTTCTTTTATTTCTTCTAACTCTTGATAAGCAACAATATAATCTAGCTTCTTTTATTTCTTCCAACTCTCCAACTGTTGTGCATTAAGCATGCATCCTCCTAGATTCTATAGGAATTATGCTTGCATAGTTGCTTTAGTAATTATGTCAACTATACAGTACGTGAACATCTCCAACTCTTCAAGGCTCATACCAAACTCCAGGAGAATTTTTGCAAAGATGCATTGTGAATAAATCATCCATGCCACTGCCAACAAGAAACCTTGTTTTTGGTCTTTCTCTCTCTTTTTAGTTTTTCTCTAAAACCTTCTAGAGATAAGCAGCATTATATCCAATAGCAGCCATAACTTTTTAGTGATTGATAGGTAAACAAAATTAAGGAAATTAATGTATTTTGAGCACAACTCCAAAACGAAGAAACACTTGGTATCTAATCATTGTATTGTTATAAGGCTATACTAAAATAAACTGGAATCCTTTTTATTTCTTAAAGCTTTGCAAGATGCATTAAAAATTGCCTAAAGTCCGGTTTAATGTCTTAATGTGCCTATTACATGTGAATTCTAACTTCTGTGAACAACTCAATCTAGATCTTGTTTTCCTCAGCACCCAATCTTATGGGTCTATGTAGGTTTAATGTTTGCATTAGTTTCATGCGGAAGGCTTGAATGCTTAAAGGAATTATTTGTGATTTCACCATGTCCTTGACTATTAGAGCATAGGTAACTGAAATCCTCTTGCAAACTGCTTCAAGCTATTACCTAGTGGAACAACCGACTAACTTTTGCGGTTGGTTTATTCTTGAACCCTCTATATTTGCATCCAAACAATGAACAAGAGGGTCGAGAACTTATCTGCATGTGACATTACTCAAAAGTGAAGGGATAAAGGAGGTATCTTCTTAGCTTCTCATATACATCTCGTACATTGCATTGCCTGTATAATCCAGTCTTACTCTACTAGAAAATAAATCAAGTGATATGGGTGTTCTCCTGATATCGGAATCAATGGTCGACAAGAGCCAAGATTACCTACCTTCTTGGGTTTACATCCTATCATGATGATGTTAAGATTCACCTTTGCCAGTTATATTCTATATTGCTGATTTGCTCTATCTTAGACATTTGGGAAATTGTTTCATATATGTTATTTTATTTTAAAGTTGTTTAGTACTTTTCATCTATAGAACTCCAAAATATCCTTATTTGTTATATTTATGCTTTTGAATTGTTTCTTGGGCTGTCCAGACTGACTTCAGGGAAATTATTGCTAGACTGGAGGAAACCAACATTGGTCTGCAAATGCAGGTATGCTTTCTCTATCTTGGTACCTTGTGCTCCAATTTGGCTATATAATAAGGTTTGCTATTATCAAGCATCCTCTTGTGCACGTCTCATCTAGTTGGTTTTTCTTGAACTTTGATCTCATAGCCCTCTCATATCCAGTTCCTCTTGCCCTATTAATTGGTGGTTTTCCTGCCGATCAATGAATTAATTGTATGTTAGTCAACATGAGATATTCTCTGACCTTTATTTTTGTGATTAATTTACTACCTACTAGTGGCCAATCTTATTACATCACCATCAAGAACTTGTTTTTTTTTTTTTTTTTTTTGTTCTGTGGGATTTTGTGCTATTCCACAAAAAGACAAAAAAAAAATCTTTGCCACACTGCTGAGTTAATGTGTCGAATCACTATTCTACTTTTAGCACTAAAATATTGTGAAAGCAGGATGTCAATTAAATTGTTGAGAATTTAACAGACATTGAGCACTGGGCTTGAGCATTATTTTTATATCACCTTCTCACCAGGTTATCCATGTAACTTATCCTCTTGTCAGCTGGCAGATATCTTCCTAAAGGCTGACCGGATACATGTTTTTTCTAGTGGGCAGGGCAGTATGCATGACCATCCACGAACTTGAGAGATTAAGCACTGTTTAGTTTACACCTTTCTGGGTTTTACTCGCGTAGGTTGTAGGGTTAATACTATCACTGTTATAGTCACTTTGCCTATGATTTAGTTTACACCTTTCTGGGTTTACTCACGTAGGTTGTAGGGTTAATACTATCACTGTTATAGTTACTTTGCCTATGATGTAATGGTTCAATCATAAACCATGTCTCTGTATTTTGCTTGATATTTCTGCTTCCCATGCTCATATTCATTATCAATTTGTAAGCCTAAAGGTTTGTTCTGCAATAATTCTTTCTGTAATTTTCAAGCTAGAAATCACCTTATATTTCATTCCTCTATTTTATTGTGGGATAATGAATCTTTATCAAATGTTTTGTAACGTTAACCAAAACAATTTTCTAAATTAAGAATCATCTTTATGTAATCCATCCAAGCTTGAGTTAGCCAATCTGAATGCAATAAAGTCTTGACTATATCTCATCAAATTGGTTAATTTCTGAGGTCAATTTGGAGTGATAGAATAATTCCTGGGCTAAAGCATGTTGATATGACAGAGATTACTCAAACTTTGTATGCTTTGGTGGGTGGCCGATGGTTGCTTTAAGCATTTAATACTCAACAGAAGTATCTTGCCATGTGCACATGTCATGCATGAACATAATATGTTACTCAACTACATTTTTGTCTGTGTTTCTGATATGACTATTAAATAACAAAGCTCGTCAGGTGAAGGAGTTGGAAGAATCTAGAAGCAATATTCTTCAAGAAAACCAATGGTTAGCGGAAAGCATATCAGGATTGGAATTGAGGATACAACAGCTTGAAAGAGAAGCTTCTTTCTATGCAACTTCCAAAGTGGAGATGACAAAAGTTATCTTCTACCAGCTTTTCAATTGCAAATGCTCTAAAAGTTTATTGTGCTTTTTATGTACTTGAACTTTGCAAATCCAGATGTATTCATCAAAACATGAAAGAAAGAAACTACTTAAGTTTGCCATAAATTCCTATGCTACAATTATTTTGCTACACGCTGCTGTGAAAGTCCAGGCTTGTACTCTGTTCAACATGGAGCCACCATTGACCAGTCTATTTAGGAACTCTTTCTAAATGGGGTAAGATCTTTGTAATTGACAAGGTCCCTCCAAAATTCTATTAAACATATGAGACCCTTCTAATCTGATTGTACCTTGTTATGCTGCATGATGATGTTACAAAGTCTCAAGCAGCAGCCCGTAATATTTCACTTTTCAATAAATTGGCATTTGAAGTTTGAATTAAATGAAAATGACCTTCCACCTTAATGCCTTCAAATTCTATTATTAATGTTCTGTAAATAAATCAGCCATGTAATGGGCTCTTGCAGAGTAATTGGCTTTGTAGAGACAGATTGTGGGAGAGAGAGAGAGAGCAGCTGAGGTGATCGGGGAACTGGGAGCCAGTCAAATAACAATAGTGATAGGGGAACTGGGTGGCGTGCGCGTGCGTGGGGAAATGAAAAATTTGTTGTAGTGGCATCAATGTATTATCAGTAGCCTTTCTTATTGGTACGTTCCTAATATTTCTACATTGGATCAAATAATGCATAATACTATCAGTAGATGATACTATCCTTAGATGAAAGAAATAGAGACCAAGAATGCCTTGCCCCTTTTTATCAAATAAATGATATAATGATTTTTAGGCTCTTACGGCCTCTCAAAGATGGTGTAAACTTTCGTAGAGACCAGGGAGGGGCATGAGACGTCCTCATCGCTAGAGGCAATTGATACCATATTGTAACAACCTCTTAAGACCCGTTCCGTTACAAGAAAGCATGATGGATAAGACTCACACCAACTTGGGCCACCACAGTTCAAAAGATTCAATTGGTACTTTTTCATCTTCTTTAATTGGTTATAAACCATACAACCAACTCACAATTTTTCGATATGAGACTATTGGGAGGGACATCATAGATATAATTGAGGAATATTTATTCATGTAATCTATCGATATCAAATATAGGACCATCTTAATCGTATTTAACCAATACGCTTAATAAAAAAAAAACTAACAGAACCTTCATCCATCATTGAGAAGTATTCAATCTAAGATTGCTATACGATCAAGCTTTTCTTGGATGCATGTGCTCCAAACGGCCAACCAAAAAGCTAATTCTTCTGCTAATCTATCAACATTACAATGAAAATCTTATATTGGTATAGTAATTTTTCTATGGCTGTTGCTATGATACTAACTATCTACGTGCTTCTGTTTCTAATTTTTTATAATTTTTTCTGATGCTATCAGATCACCCCCCTCAAACATTCGAGAGCGTCTAGTCACCTTTTCAAGCGAGCCCGGAATCTTTCAATGAGCTTCTCACGTCTGAGAGCCTGCAAAAAGTTCTGAGGCCGGAAATTCCGGCGGCGACCCTTCGATGCTCAAATCAGTGCTCTGGGCAACACCGTGAGCTTGAGGAAGCTCGAAAGAGAAAGAGAGAGAGAGGCTCAGAGAAGAGGTCTCTGTGAACAAGAATGAGCGTTTAGAAGTGTTATGAGTGCGTTCTTTTCTGATTACCGGAGTTATCAGTTTTTAGTTGAGTTGTGTTTCGTTACCTGGTCGGGGGTCCCTCTTACCCATTTTATAAATGCTTAGAGTTTGTCCGGTTTGAATGGTTGAGGCCTCATAATGATGACTTTGATGGGTGAAGTGACAGAGCTGATGTCTGTGAGGCTTGGGGTACCTTGAGGGTGCTGCCACTTGTAAGAGCATTTAAGGTGATGGCAGCAATGACAGAGCTTGCTTCTTTCTTTGGCATGTCAGGGCTACAGGTTAAATCCCATCAAAGTGGGTGGCTGCAACTGGTTGGTGGGTCAAGTTCCGTCAGAGTGGGTGGCCACTTGATTTGACCGTTGCAGGGAAGAGAGATAAAAGGTGGTAGAGTCTTATCACCATCATGAGCCACACATCCGTCTAGGATAGAAGAGTTGGAGTTGGAGCCAGCTGTCCCTTGTAAAGCATTGATTATAGAGTGCTTGCATGGCACCGTTCATAACGATGCCGAGGCCGAGGTGGCTGAGCACTATTCATGGCCAAGGCTAAGATGGCCAAGCACTATTCATGGCTGAGGCGAGATTTCTATGGCCGGGAAGGAGCTAGAAGTCGAAACGAATCTGGAGAACAGGACGGGTCGTCCGTGGCCGAGCTGAGGTGCCGGGGCCAGGCTGAAGGCCGACTTGAATGAGAGGGCCGACTTGAATGAGGCGGGGCTGACTTGAATGAGAGGGCCGACTTGAATGAGGCGGGGCCGACTTGGAGGAGGCCGAGACGGGACGATGCCGAGGCCAGGCCGACTTGAATGAAAGGGCCGACTTGAACGAGGCGGGGCCGACTTGAATGAGAGGGCTAACTTGAATGAGGTGGGGCCGATTTGGAGGAGGCCGGGACAGGACGATGCCGAGGCCAGGCCGACTTGAATGAGAGGGCCGACTTAAATGAGGCGGGGCCGACTTGAATGAGAGGACCGACTTAAATGAGGCAGGGCCGATTTGGAGGAGGCCGGGATGGGACGATGCCGAGGCCGGTCCGACTTGAATGAGAGGGCCGACTTGAATGAGGCGGGGCCGACTTGAATGAGAGGGCCGACTTAAATGAGGCGGGGCCGACCAGGGATGGTCGGGGCCGACTCGGCCGGCTTGGAGATGCTGGGGTCGAGCGAAGCCGACTTGGGGAATTCGAGGCCGACTCGGCCAACTTGGAGATGTCGGGGCTGAGCGGGGCCGACTTGGGGAAGTCGGGGCCGACTCGATCGACTTGGAGATGCCGGGGCTGAGCAGGGCCGACTTGGGAAAGTCGGGGCCGACCAGGGATGGTCGGGGCCGATTCGGCCGACTTGAAGATGCCGGGGCCGAGCAGGGCCGACTTGGGAAAGTTGGGGCCGACCAGGGATGGTCGGGGCCGGTTCGACCGACTGGGCCGAGCGGGGCCGACTTGGGGAAGTTGGGTCCGACTTGGCTGACTGGGAGGTGCCGGGGCCGAGCGGGGCCGACTTGGGGAAGTTGGGGCCAACTCGGCCGACTTGAAGATACCGGAGCCGAGCAGGGCCGACTTGGGAAAGTCGGAGCCGACTCGGCCGACTTGGGGATACCGAGGCGAGGCCGCCTAGGAATTAAGCCATCCATGAAGGCTGCCGCGGCCGCCTAGGAAAATTGTCTGAAAATCGCTATCTTGAGAGGATGCCATCCAAAAATTGTTGTCTTTATCGCCCATGGGGTCAACTGGCCCCATCAAATGCTCCCCACACTCCTTGAGCTTGTGTGCCGCGCATCAACTAAGCGAAAGGAGTGTAGAACTTTAAGAAATTTTTGAGATAAATTGATTACCTTGTGTTTGCCACTCAAAAACAGCACACGCCAATTTTTGGGGGTATGCTCGTCGATTAGCTGCTAGGGCAAAGATAAAACCGCTGAGGCTGCGATAATGCGGCTGAGGCAGAAATAAAATTGTCGAAGCAGAAATAGAGCCATGGAGGCTGTAATGATGCCGCTGAGGCTGACATAAAATTGCCGAAGCAGAAATAGAACCGTGGAGGCTGCAATGATGCCACTGTGGCTGAGATAAAATTGCCGAAGCAGAAATAGAGCCGTGAAGGCTGCAATAATGTCGCTGTGGCTGAGATAAAATTGCCGAAGTAGAAATAGAGCCATGGAGGCTGCAATGATGCCAAGGCTGAGATAAAATTACCGAAGAAGAAATAGAGCCATGGAGGCTGCAATGATGCTGCTGAGGCAGAGATGACGCCGCTGAGGCAGAGATAATGCCGCTGAGGCAGAGATAAAGCCGTTGAGGCTGCAATGATGCCGTGGAGACAGAGATAAAGCCATTGAGGCTGCAATAATGCTGTTGAGGCTAAGATAAAGCCGTTGAGACTGAGATAAAATTGCCGATGGGCTGCAATAATGTCGTTGAGGCAGAGATGACGCCGTTGAGGCAGAGATAAAGCCGTTGAGGCTGCAATAATGCTACTGAGGCAGAGATAAAGATGTTGAGGCTGAGATAAAATTATCGATGAGGCTGCAATAATGCCGCTGAGGCAGAGATGACGCCGTTGAGGCAGAGATAAAGCCGTTGAGGCTGTAATAATGCCGCTGAGGCAGGGATAAAGCTGTTGAGGCTAAGATAAAAATGCCGATGAGGCTGCAATAATGCCGCTGAGGCAGAGATAAAGCCGTTGAGGTTGCAATGACACCGCTAAAGTAGAGATAAAGCCGTTGAGGCTGCGATGATGCCGCTGAGGTAGAGATGACGCCGTTGAGGCAAAGATGACGCCGTTGAGGCTGCAATAATGCCGCTGAGGCAGAGATAAAGCCGTTGAGGCTGCGATGATGTCGTTGAGGCAGAGAGAAAGCCGTTGAGGCTGAGATAAAATTGCCGAAGCAGAAATAGAGCCGTAGGGCCTAAAATAAAATTGCCTCGAGTGTTTGTGTGCTGGTTCGGGAGGTGACTCGAGCGAGTACGGGCTGTTAGGGACTTGAACCAACTCGGGGGCATATGCTAGCCAGACGGAGTGGTGTCCCATTAGCCGAGATGTCGTCGAGCTCCTTCGGAACCGCCTTGAGTGTTTGTGTGCTGGTCTGGAAGGCGACTCAAGCGGGTACAGGCTGTTAGGGACTTGAACCGACTCGAGGGCATATGCTAGCCATACCAAGTGGTGACCCGTTAGCCGCGATGCCGTCGAGCTCCTGTGAAACCGCCTTGGGCGTTTGTGCGCTGATCCGGGAGGCGACTCAAGCGGGTACAGGCTATTAGGGACTTGAACCGACTCGAGAGCGTATGCTAGCCAGACCGAGTGGTGTCCCATTAGCCGCGATGCTGTCGAGCTCCTCTGGAACTGCCTTGGGTGTTTGTGTGCTATTTTGGGAGGTGACTCGAGCGGGTACGGGATGTTAGGGACTTGAACCGACTCGGTGGCGTATGCTAGCCAGACCAAGTGGTGTCCCATTAGCCGCGATGCCGTCAAGCTCCTCTGGAACCACCTGAGGCATTTGTGCGCTGGTCCGAGAGGCGACTCGAGCGGGTACGGGCTGTTAGGGACTTGAACCGACTCGGAGGTGTATGCTAACCAGACCGAGTGGTGTCCCATTAGCCGTGATGCCGTCGAGCTCCTCTAGAACTGTCTCGAGGGTTTCGCGGCCGGCCCGAGGGTGACCTAATGATCGCAGGACCATTGAGAGCCTTTTGAATGGTTTGTTTTGTTGGTTTTTCTGTAATGCATTCAAACACTAATGAAAAGAAACTTTTTCTCAAAGTGTAGTGTACTTAGCTTTTTTGTTGAAGAAATTTAACTCCTTCTACTTCATTTGGGGGACTTCACGTTTGTGGCGTTCGTTGGTGAGCTTGGAGGAGTTCTTTACTGATAGTTTGTGCCTGCTCTTGAGAGTGAGGGTGGCACGATGTTTTGCTCGAATGCCTTGAACTAGTGGTAATGGTGAAACAAAGAGATGGCCTTCTACTGTGCAGCCCATTGAGGGTGCCCCCCAGAATAACTGGCGGAAGCTTACATTGTTGTCGTAGAGGGAGTGAGAACTTGTAGCTTAGTAGTGCAGAACTCTTTTCTCCCCCTTCCGGGTGTGCCAATCTGATGCTGCCAGATCACCCCCCCTCGAACGTCCGCGAGCGTCCGATCGCCTTCTCCAGTGAGACCGGGATCTTCTGGCGAGCTTCTCGCGTCTGGAAGCCTGCAAAAAGTCCTGGGGGCTAGAGATTTCGGCGGGGGCCCTCCGATGCTCAAGTCAGTACTCTGGGCAACAGTCGTGAGCTTGAGGGAAGCTCGAAAGAGAAAGAGAGAGAAAGGCTCAGAGAAGAGCTCTCTGTGAACAAGAATGAGCGTTTAAAAGTGTTATGAGTGCGTTTTTTTGTGGTTACTGGAGTTATCAGTTCTTAGTTGAGTTGTGTTCCGTTACCTGGTCGGGGTCCCTCTTACCTATTTTATAAATGCTTAGAGTTTGTCCGATTTGAGTGGTTGAGGCCTCATAATGATGACTTTGATGGATGAAGTGACAGAGCTGATGTCTGTGAGGCTTGGGGTGCCTTGGGGGTGTTGCCACTTGTAAGAGCATTTAAGGTGATGGCAACAATGGCAGAGCTTGCTTCCTTCTTTGGCATATCAAGGCAGGTTAAATCCCATCAAAGTGGATGGCTACAGCTGGTTGGTGGGTCAAGTTCCGTCAGAGTGGGTGGCCACTTGATTTGACCGCTGCAGAGAAAAGAGATAAAAGGTGGTGGGGTCTTATCACCATCACGAGCCACACATCCGTCTAGGATTGAAGAGTTGGGAGTTGGAGCCAGCTGTCCCTTGTAAAGCGTTGATTATAGAGTATTTGTATAACATCGTTCATAACGATGCCGAGGCCGAGGTGGCCGAGCACTATTCATGGCCAAGGTTGAGATGGCCGAGCACTATTCATGGCCGAGGCGAGATGTCTATGGCCGGGAAGGAGCTAGAAGCCGGAACAAATCTGGAGACCAGACGAGACGTCCGTGGCCGAGCTGAGATGCCGAGGCCAGGCTGAAGGCCGACTTGAATGAGAGGGCCGACTTGAACGAGGTGGGGCCGACTTGAATGAGGCGGGACCGATTTGGAGGAGGCCGGAAAGAGACGATGCCGAGGCCGGGTCGACTTGAATGAGAGGGCCGACTTGAACAAGGCGGGGCCGACTTGAATGAGAGGACCGACTTGAATGAAGTGGGGCCGATTTGGAGGAGGCCGGGACGGGACGATGCCGAGGCCAGGCCGACTTGAATAAGAGGGCCGACTTGAATGAGGCGGGGCCGACTTAAATGAGGCGGGGCCGATTTGAAGGAGGCCGGACGAGACGATGCCGAGGTCGGGCCGACTTGAATGAGGCAGGGCCAACCAGGGATGGTCGGGGCCGACTCGGCTAGCTTGGAGATGTCGGGGCCGAGCGGGGCCGACTCAACCGATTGGAAGGTGCCGGGGCCGAGCGGGGCCGACTTGGGGAAGTCGGAGCCGACTCGGCCGACTTGGAGATGTCGGGGCCAAGCAGGGCTGACTTGGGAAAGTCAGGGCCGTCTAGGGATGGTCGGGGCCAACTCGACCGACTGAAAGGTGCTGGGGCCGACTTGGGGAAGTCGGGGCCGACTCAGCAGACTAGAAGATGCCGGGGCTGAGCAGGGCCGACTTGGGAAAGTCAGGGCCGACCAGGGATGGTCGGGGCCGGCTCGACCGATTGGGAGGAGCCGAGGCCGAAAGGGGCCGACTTGGGGAAGTCAGGGCGGACTTGGCCGATTGGGAGGTGCCAGGGCTGAGCGGGGCCGACTTGGTAAGTTGGGGCCGATTCGGCCGACTTGAAGATGTCGGGGCCGAGCAGGGCCGTCTTGGGAAAGTCGGGGCCGACTCGGCCGTCTTGGAGATACCAGGACGGGGCCGCCTAGGAATTAAGCCGTCCAAGAAGGCCGTCGCGGCCGCCTAGAAAAATTATCTGAAAATCGCTATCTTCAGAGGATACCATCCAAAAATTGTTGTTTTTTTTGCCAATAGGGTCAACTGGCCCCATCATTTTCTAATCATTTATCAGATTTTAAGTGATCGAATATTCAGTTTAATTGGTAGTGTGCACGACTAGTGTCTCTAGTTAAAACAAAATGTAAGGGGTTTTGTTATGAAATGCAGTTGCATAGAATACATGAAATGAGGCGTTGCCGAATGCCTCGCCCTCCATCAGCGATGTAGAAGAGTAGATGGGGGTGGCTGGGAGAGATGAAGACGGTTCATAATTGCTGAAAAATGATCGAAGCCCAATTGAAACTTTCGCTCAACGAGAAGGCAAGGTACTTATTAGGATTAGGGTTTATCTTTTGTTTAGATTTTAATATTTTAAAATTTTTTGAAACAATAATGATTCTTCTAATTTTTTTTTTAACTATTCTCTTCCTCGATCCAAGTCACCTTGTTTTGGGATCGAGCCCATCCTAAAAATATCCTCATTGAAAGCTGAGGATAAAGCTTTTTTACTATAAGAAAAGGAAAGGGCTGAGGTTAGGAACTAGAGTTTTGACAAGTGCTAAAAGCAATCGAGCATTTATTAGAAAAAAAATAATCATGACAATCAATTTATCTAATAAAATATTAAAAATAACCTTACTTTAAAGAATGGTTCAAATAACTTCAAAGATGATAGAGGAGTACTATAGCAAGCCTTCCTTTTTTGGAGGCATTTGCTTAATAATAATATATAGTTATATATCTATGTATGTATGCATGCATGTATATGCGTGTATTTGTGTGTATATGCATATGATGTATATGCATGCATGTATGTAAGAAAAAGATTTACATTCAGCCAATATTGAATGTGAAATCTTTCGTAACTAACTATTTTGTCTCCAAATGGCTAATCATGGGCTGGGCTGCACAATGGCATGAAGCCCTTCTCCATCTCTCCTGTCAACTTTTTCCTATCCTTACAAGGTCACTCATGTTTTTATTTTTATTTTTTATGAAAATAGGGAGAGGGTTACCCTACCAAACCCACCGACCCATCATCTATAGCAAGAATTGAAACCCAAATTATTTACCATTATCCTCTAATACTGAGACGCCAAATCGAAATAGCACTATCCTCTAAGTATTTTAACAACCAAACTAATTAACTTTCATACATTATTGATAATAATTAAAAACTCTAACTACCCCATAATCACTAATAAAGCAGCACAAAAGTATACCAATCATGATTATGAGTGCCACCATTGCTATATTAATGCAAGAAGAAAACACTATAATCAATTGTTATATAATTGTACTTGGGAGCAATTTAAGTTGGGACATAAGAGCCATGCCTCCTTTTGTCAACACCTAGAGAAGAATCTTCTTAAAGATTTTGTTTAACCTCCTATTAATTTTATTTTAGCCCCTCAAAAATATTCTAAGTAATAAAAGTTGGTCCAGCTCCTCTATTCTTTTCTAAATAATAGATAATTTCAAAATCTCTTCATATCATTATTTGATTTCTGTTATAACTATAATCTTTTCAAGATATTCTTATCTAATGGAAACATTCAAATCCATATACCATAAAATTTGTCATCCATAAGAAAATTTGAGGCATAATAAAACTTTTGATCTCTAATATTTTTTTGCAAAAAATATAAATTAATTATTAGCCATATATATGTCATTAGATGTTGTTATTGATTTCAATTGTGAATTTTTAATTCTTTACATTATTATTATTTTAGAGCAATGCATGTTCAAAATCAATTATTTATTAAATTTATACAGTATTGATATGGCTTTAAAATTATTAGCCTAATAAAGATAAATTAATGAGAACACAAATGGTAAATAAAGAACATATTTTTTAAAAAGAATGCAAATTGTAGCTCCATTATTAAGCAAATGACATTTCTAATGTTCATATCCTAAAGTTAAAATTTTGATATTTATGATTTATTGATATAAATAAATTTTTAAACTAATTAGATAAATACATTTCTTTCATTTTCAATAATATATGCTTCCTTTAGTAAAAAAATTCTATCTTCATCCCTAATTATATTCATATCTATTTCGCATATATTTGATATGCCCAAAACTAATGCAATTTTATGTTTTAATCAAAGCCAAACCTTTAGGCTAAACATTAGGGTAGTGAAATGGTTCGATATTGATGAACTTTGTGTGGACCATATATGATAGAGTGACTCAAAGGATTCTCTTGCAAGCCTATATCAAGGCAAAAGAGGCATGGAAGGATGTGATCATAAATTGATGCCATCATGTTTCAAATGGCGAACTTATAGAATGTTTTCCCCTCTATTTTTTAATAAATAAATAATAATAAAATATAAAATGTCATTAGGGTAGTTTTGTACAATAATTAATTCTTTATCATTTTGATGATTTCAAAAGTAACTAATTATGATTTAATAAAAAAAAGAAAAGCTGAAGGTAAGCAAAAACATTAATTGAGAGGCCAGCATATATAATTTATCAGATAAGCTCCGCTTCATCCCTTTAAACACTTAAGATTGTTTCAAATGGCGAACTTACAGAATGTCTTCCCCTCTACTTTTTAATAAATAAATAATAATAATATACTTTTTATAATAAATAATAATAAAATCTAAAATGTCAGTAGGGTAGTTTTGTATAATAATTAATTCTTTATCCTTTTGATGATTCCAAAAGTAACTAATTATGATTTAATTAAAAAAAAGCTTAAGGGAAGCAAAAACATTGATTGAGAGGCCAGCATATATAACTTACCAGATAAGCTCGGCTTCATCCCTTTTAAAGATTAAAAGACTTAAGATTAACTTGTAAGGTCCACCTCCAAAAGAAGGAGACCCTCCAAAAATGGGCGTATGCTGCTTTAAGCGGCGGGCACACGGTATTCTTTAGTAAAAGGCGAAAGAATAGTTCGCTCTGTGGCCACCGCGCAGCTGCGTGGTTTCGTACCACCGACCCTAGAGTTGTCTTATGAAACCGCAGCATGTGCGGTGTTCTTCTCTGCCCGATGTGGGACTAAAAATATTTCCCTTTTCCCTCTGCTGCTTCGCACGTGACTCCTCCTGCAGACCTGAAGCCCTTGCGATGTATTTTATCCCGCCTCTTCTCCACCTTCATTCAATCGTTTGCTGATCCACGAACTCCACAGCACAACGACGAGTTAACGATGTTGTTTATCAGCACCCTTTCGATCATCTCACATGCTATATTGGGTTCAAACGGTGTTGCCAGAGTCGTGACTTCTGATCTATGACGTTAGGCAATTAGCCTTGTGTATTATGCTCTCTCTTACCTTGTTTATCTTGCACTCCAGTTCAGGGGAAGGTAAGGAACTCGCATGCTACACAGAGACTTATCCATGATGTTTGTGCATTATTCCTGGGGTGGAGCTTGTATATATCTCTCTAGTTATTTATTTATTTATTTAATTTATCCCCTCGCATTCGTTTATGGTTGCACTAATCTATATTGATATCAAAGGTGATGGTCAAATTCCAATTGATGAAACATTTCCGGTAGCATCTATATCATTATGAGATGCACAACGTCAAGCTTAATGTCGTATTACACTCTGCTAACAGAGCTTTTTTACATCAAGATTATTCTGCCAGTTAACGGCAAGGATCATGGCAGGGGGCCTTGATACGTACCATACAAGACCATTGGCACCAAATTTCTTAACAACTTTAGAAAGGAAGCCTGTGAGGTGCAAACTAATCATTTTCAAACCTAACAAGTCGCAGAGCCTTCGAAAGCAGTACTTGTCACCCAGATACATCATCCAGATAAGAAGCACTTGAACCATGTTGCCATCTCGTAAACGGTCGCAGGCCATGAAACCATAAACAATATTATGCAAACCAAGCACTTTACATCAGCAAAAATAACTTTGCTTTGTAGTCAATCAATTTTCTTTGCAGAGGTGCAAAGAAATCCACTAATTCTTGCCAACTGAACTCAACTATGCTAGAGAACACTTCGTTAAAACATACGTACCCTTAATTCCCAGATGCAATTGCTGAACGAGTTCCACTCCTCAGGACCCAACTCACCCCGCCCGCAGTACGTTTAAACGTTCGGATGAGACGTAGGAATCTCCTCCAATCATTGGTTGACAGATCATGCTGTGTAATCCGATGCAACTTTCTTTGGCAGGCAGCGCGAGCGCGGCAACTGATGCACCCAGTTGCAACTGCCTCACACGTGGACTGTCCGGCAAAGTGTTTCGTTGTGGGGGAGGTGATTTGTTGAAATGGCTGTTCGCTGGCCCTTTTCAAGAACCTTTTCACAGAGGATGGTGCCTCTGTCGTGAAAGAGATGGAGAACGTATGTCACTAAACGATAAGATAAGCAGCCATCGCTAGATTGAGATTCAACTGGGACGGGCCCGAGAACGACGTGATGGCAGTCCCCGTCTTTGTCGCCGTCGGCGGCCGTGGGGCCTGGCCGTGTGGCTTTACTTGGCTTGGGAGCTGCCGGCTGCCGTCGTCCTTGATGCCAGGGCTTCGACGGCAACCCGGGGCACAGGAGGACAACAGAGAAGTGGACCTCTGGATTGCTCTACGTGGACCAGGCTATGACCAATAGCAGCGCAATGAGGTAGCCGGGGGTTGGGAGAAGAGACGCGAACCGGCGAACTCCGACCGGTTTGGACGCGAAGATATATCCCGTCTGGCCGTGGCCCGCTCATAGCCATTATACCTATTTGCAAATTTAATTTATTATTCTTAATTATTAATATAATTATAAATTTTTAATGGAAAATTTTATGAATAGCCATAAATCAAAATTTTTGTTCCATTTATCCAGAATAAATTGAAAGGGAAAAAAAACTTAATTACATTTAGGCCTGCTTGAATTTGAAGTTAATTTGAAGAAAAAGAATTTAAAAATAAAAATAAAAACAAAATGTATAAGAATATATGGTAGGTATAAATAATGAGATGTATTGAGGGGTAAAATCGTTTAAGTATGCGTTGATAATCGTGCGAAGGGGCTAAGATCAGCCACAGCCCCTACTTGCGCGCCATACGAAGAACGAGCTAGCTAGTATGATCCGATGGTTGAGCAACCCATAGCTCGGTTTCCCCAAGCAACCCATAGCTCGGCTCCTCCCATCCATAGCTCGGCTTCCCCGAGCCATCCATAACTCGGCTCCCCCGAGCTCCATAGCTCGGCTTCCCCCCATAGCCCGGTTTCCATAGCCCGGAGCCTTGCTCCCGAGCTAGCTCGGTTTTCCCCGAGCAACCCATAGCTCGGCTCCCCCGAGCTCCATAACTCGGCTTGAGCCCCATAGCTCGGTTCCAGCTCCATAGCTCGGCTCTGAGCTCCATAGCTCGGCTTCCCCGAGCAATAGCTTGGCATAGCTTGGCTCGAGCAACCCACTCGACCTCCATGGAACCCGATGCGGGAGAGCCCAGGCCTAGCGTAACAGAATCCCAAACAAGAATCGTATCGAGGAGTGGTCTAGGATCTAGAATAACGGCCTGGGACCTACGCATTCATCATATCTCGGGCCATCAAAGAGCTCTCCCAGCCGTCGATCCTTCAACAGACAAGATACGGATCCCACCGGCCTTACAACGCTTGATTCGAATCATATCCGTATCCTAACAACCTTCGAACCTTCTAGAAGGCGCTCAACATCCAGGTGATTGCCTATAAATATGACATTCCTAGATTCTCTCAGGTATGCGCTCACAGCTCCTGGCCTCCTCTCACTCTCACTCATTCTCTCTCTCTCCTTCACTGCTCGTCGGTGCTCCCCTAGAGCTCCGATTGGCCACCCCTGGAGGGACTCCCCAGAGAGATCCTTCTCCATATTTTTGTTGATCGTCGATCCCCACTGACTCGAGCATCGGAGGGTCTTCCGCTGAGGGCCACACCCAACGCCTCTCGCGTGAGGACTTCTGTGCATGTCCGCCCAGGAGGAAGCCCAGATCAGGAGACCGACCGCGCCCGAGTCGGAGGACAGATCCCGGCGGCAACAGATTGGCGCTAGAGGAAGGGCCCTCAAGTCCCATTAAAACTTGAAGAAAGGAGACAAGGATCTCGATCCGGTAGAGAACCTCTCAAATGGCTAATCGGAGAAGGGCAACTTCTGAAGCCCAGGACCAGGTCGCCTCCCAGAGACCTGATCCGATAAGCAGCGTGGCGCCGCAGCCACCACCCATCGAGACCCCATCGCCGCCAGCCATCCCGGTGACCCAGGACTAGTTCGCCACACTGGTCCAGCAGGTCCAAGCCCTGACCCATCTGGTTCAGGAGCGCCTCGCAACTGCCCATGCTCCATGCCTCCCTGAGGAAGACGCTGCCCCTTTCTCTCCGGCCACCTCCTCTTCTGATCCGCATGGAGCCGCGGACCCCCTGCACCGACCCAAGGGGGACAAACCAGTCCCGCGAGGTTGCTACAACAGGGATCCTCCCAGATCTCGGCAGGCCCGGTCCCTCTCCGGTGTCCTCCCGCCATGATTCGACGCCGTCCCCGTGCTCTCCTCGCCCAGCTCCTCCTCTTACATCTGAAGAGGAGATCCGCCGACAAATCTGGGAGATGCGTCGGGAGCTGGACGCCGCCAAGCAGGCCATCCGCCTTAGCCCAAGGTAGAGCAGGGCATCCCTGCTCCAAAGGGATCATGGAGGAAGTGATTCCCACCCATGTTAAGCTACCCGCCATCGAGCCCTACCATGGCTCTTCTGATCTGGACGATCATCTCAGTAGCTTCCGATCAATAATGATGTTCCACGGAGCATCAGACGCGATCCTCTGCGGCGCCTTCCCTTCCACCCTCAGAGGATTTGTCCGAACCTGGTTCAACGCCTTGAAACCAGGTTCCGTTGATTCATTCGACGAGCTGAGCCATCTTTTTATTGGCCAGTTCGTCAGTAGCCGCCGTCACCAACGAAGGTCCGACTCCCTCTCTGAAGTTAAGCAGAGAGAGGGGGAGTCCTTGAGAAATTACCTTGGCCGTTTCAACAAGGCCATGCTGGAGGTGGACCACCTTAATCATGAGGTGGCTATGTCCGCCTTGGTGGGGGGAGTTTTGAAGGAGAGCGACTTCTACCTGGCGATGGAAGTCAGCTACCCCCGAACCTCTCCGATATGATGGCCTTGGCAGACAAATACGCCAGGGTCAAGGAATCACGAAGAGCTGCCCGCGCTGAGCTGGCAAAGAAGAGAGAGCTTAAAGGCTCGAACAAGCACCGACCGATCCGTCAGCCGAGCCCACCTCGCCGCCAAAGAGCTCCCCTGCCGCCGCCAAGAAATCGCTCCCGGAGCCCACCCAGGCGATTTGATCGGCACACCCCACTAACTGTACCCAAGGCGCAAATCCTCATGGAGATAGAGCGCCAGCTCCCCCGGCCAGCCCCTCTCCGAGGGAACCCAACTCGAAGGGATCCCACCAAATACTGCCGCTATCACCGGGAGCACGGCCACGACACCGAGGAATGCTGGCAGCTAAGAACAGAATTGAAAGGCTGATCCAGCGGGGCCGACTGAACCAGTTCAGGAGGGCACCTAAGCCAGGACAAGGAGGTGACCGCTAGCCTGAGCCTCAGCAGCCTCCTCCTCCTCCCAATCCACCCGTGATCAGCCACATTAACATGATTGAAGAGGTCGGCGGCTCGAGCTCTAGAAATGATGATGAAGGCTCGACGCCAAAGAAAGCACGAACGGGTGAACTCTCCTTCTCCGATGATGATCTCCAAGGGATACAGTTCCCACATGACGACACACTGGTTGTATCCTCAATTTAAATAACTACGATGTAAGCCGGATCCTTTTGATAGTGGAAGCTCTATGAATGTTTTGTACCTTGATGTGTTTGCCAAGATGAGATTGCTCATGAAAAACCTCCGAGCCATGGACTCTACCCTAATCGACGTTATCGTCCCGGAAGGGGTCGTAACATTAACGGTTCGGGCGCAAATCTGGCCCCTTGTGGCCACTGTTCACACGGACTTCCTAGTGACCAAGCTCAGGTCGCCCTACAATGCGATATTCGGGAGACCCGGCCTGATGTCCCTCAAAGCCGTCGTCTCCATCCCACACTTATCTATGAAGTTCCCCATCGAGCGGGGAGTTGGTGTTGTCCAAGGAAGCCAAACCAAGGTTGTCAATTTCGTTTCGGTTTATGTTTCGGTTTAGCTTATGAAACGAAATGTTTCGGTATCGGACCGTTTCGGTGCTTCGTTTCGAAATATATATATAAAAATAAAAATTTTATTTATAATTTATATTCTTTATAAATAATAATAACAACATAAAAATAAAAAGTTTAAGTTTTTAAGAGTTTGATATATATATATATATATATAATGAAAATTTTATTCATAATTCATATTATTCATAAATAATAATAATATAAAAATAAAGTGTTTGGGTTTTTAAGGTAGTATTTGATAGGAAAAATGTTATCCATGGATAAGTGTACGGGATAGAATTTATCCCCTGATTATCCCTAGGGATATCCTTGGTTATCCCATTGATCATATCAAATGCAAAAAGGTAAATCCATGGGATAACCTTTTTTTACTCTTATTTGGAGGGATAATCAGCTATTCCTACATTCTCTAGGGAATAAATTGAGGGGATATCCCATGGTTAACCATGGTTAACCATGGATTATCCCTTTGGTTAACTTTATTCCCTGCTATCCCTTATAGTTATGGCTTTTGGAAATAAGAGGGGATATCCTCTGGATATCCCCTTTTATTCCCTATTTCAAACACTACCTAAGAGATGCGACCGTGGGGATAGGATAACTAGGATTTTTTTTATTATATATATATTTTTTAAAATGGGGATAGGGTAACTAGGATTTTTTTATATTATATATATATTTTTTAAAATGGTTCTGAAAGGTTTAATAATTCATAAATTGGTCTCCAAAGCATATTTTACCGAAACGGCCGAAACTACCGAAACGGTCGAAAACGGCCGAAAATGGCCGAAATACACCGAAACGTACCGAAACGACCGAAAAATCTTCCGAAACGAAACATAGTACTTATCTTTTTGGATAAGCTACCGAAACGAAACGTCTCGGCCGAAACGGCCGAAACGAAACGAAATTGACAACTTTGAGCCAAACTATGGCTCGGCAGTGTTTTGTCACCAGCCTTCAGTCCATAATGCCTGAAGTTGATGGGTTGGACACTCGGAAGGAATTCGCCGAGCAACGAGGAGAACCAGCCGAGGAACTAGAGGAAGTACCGCTAGACGAGGCTCGTCCCGATCGAACCATAAAGATTGAGTCACTGCTAAAGGCAAATCCCAGCAGGAGCTGATCGACTTTCTCCGAAGCAACGCCGATGTCTTCGCCTGGTCCACCTCCAATATGCCAGGAATTGGCCCCGAAGTTCTCATCCACCGCCTTAACGTGGACGAGATGTACCGGCCCGTCAAACAAAAGAAGAGGAGTTTCACCTCAGAGCGGCAGAGAGCTATTGAAGAGGAGGTTGATAAACTTATCAAGGCAAACTTCATTCGGGAGGTGAATTACCCAAGTTGGCTATCAAATATCGTCATAGTAAAGAAGTCGAGCGGCAAGTGGCAGATCTGTATTGACTTCACCGACCTCAACACAGCGTGCCCGAAGGACAGCTTCCTCTCCCCCGAATTGATCAACTTGTGGATGCCACCTCGGGTCACCAAATGCTGACGTTCATGGATGCCTACTCGGGCTACAACCAGATCCGGATGGCCCCCGAAGATGAAGAAAAAACCGCCTTCATAACCGATCAAGGTACTTACTATTACCGTGTTATGTCTTTCGGTCCTAAAAATGCAGGTGTCACCTACCAAAGGCTGATCAACAAGGTTTTTAAAGAACAAATTGATCGGAACATGAAGGTATACGTCGACGACATGCTGGTCAAGAAGCAAAGAAGCATCATAGCACGTCGAGGATCTCTCGGAGAGCTTCGCGACACTCCGTAAATACCGGATGAAGCTCAATCCAACTAAGTGCGCCTTCGGCATTAACTCTGGGAAGTTCCTCGGCTTCATGGTTTCCAGCGGGGTATCGAAGCTAACCCCAAGAAGATCCAAGCCCTCCAGCAGATGGCGCCTCCGGCGTCTATTAAAGAAGTCCAACGCCTAACTGGGAGGATAGCAGCCCTTAACTGCTTCGTGGCTCATTCAGCCGAAAGATGCCTCCCTTTCTTCAAAACCCTCCGGTCGGCTAAGAATTTCCAATGGACTTCCGAGTGTCAAAAATCATTCAAAGATCTCAAGAAGTACCTCGGCTCTCCCCCTCTCCTCAGCAGTCCAAATCCTGGGGAGACATTATTCCTGTATCTGGCTGTCTCAGAAGGTGTCGTTTGCTCGGTGTTGGTCAGAGAAAAAAATAAGGCCCAGAAGCCGATTTATTATGTTGCTCCGAGACGCGGAGATGAGGTATACCCGGATTGAAAAGATGGTGTTGTCCTTGATCACCTCAGTCCAAAAGTTGCGGCCATACTTCCAAGCACATTCTGTGATGGTCCTGACTGACCAGCCCATCAAGGCGGTGGTCCACCGCCCGGAGACATCGGGAAGAATGAATAAATGGGCTGTCGAGCTGAGCGAGCATGACATTCGGTTACAGCCTCGCCCGGCCATCAAAGCTCAGGTGCTGGCTGACTTCCTCCTCGAATGTACCATCCCGGAGGACGGCTCCACCCCCAACTCCCCCGAGAGCCCGAAATCTGACACCCGTTGGCTCCTCCATGTCGACGGGTCATCCAACGCCCATCTCCGGTGCGGGCTTGGTCCTCACCAGCCCGGAGGGGGCGACTTTTGAGTATGGTGTCCGCTTCTCCTTCCCGGCCTCCAATAACGAAGCTGAGTATGAAGCTCTGCTGGCCGGTCTCCGGATCGCCCGCAGCCTTAAGGTGAAGAAACTGAATGCCTTCACCGACTCTCAGCTGGTGGCAGGTCACGTGCGAGGGGAGTTTGAGGCTCGAGAACCGAACATGATCCGATATCTCAAGAGGTTCGAAGCCTACTCTCCCATTTCCCTGAATTTGAGATCATTCAGATTCCTAGATCTGAAAATACCCGTGCCAACCTATTATCCCGGCTGGCGACTGCGGAATCAATGGACGTCGAACAAAAATTCCACCTGGAGATCTTGGAGAGACCCAGTATCGCGGAAGCTGACCGAGTGATGCAAGTTGAGGCCGAACCATCATGGTTCGACCCCATCCTGAAGTACCTTAAAGAAGGGTCGCTCCCGGCTGATCGAAGGAAAGCTAGAAGGCTAAAGCTGCAAGCCACCCACTATGTGCTGATTGATGACCAACTCTACAAGCGGTCTTTCTCTATGCCATTGTTTAGATGCCTTCGCCCATCTAAAGCTGATTATGCCCTTCGGGAGGTACACGAGGGGTTTTGCGGCAACAATCTGGGGAGCCGGTCCTTATGCCACAAGGTGCTGCGTCAAGGTTACTATTGGCCAACCATGCAAAAGGATGCTGATGACCTTGTCCGAGCTTGTGACCCATGCCAAAGACACTCGAGTATTCAGAGTCTCCCCTCCGCCAGCCTGGTCCCCATTTCCTCCGCTTGGCCCTTTGCCAAGTGGGGAATGGACATTCTCGGCCCATTTCCGCTCGCCACGGGGCAACGAATGTTTTTATTCGTCGCCATCGATTACTTCACCAAATGGGTCGAGGCGAAGCAGTCGCTCAAATAGCTGAGGCTCGAGCCAGGGACTTTGTGTGGAGATCCATCATCTGCCGCTTTGGCCTCCCGCACACCATTATCACTGACAACGACAAACAATTCGACAATCTAAAGTTTCATCGGTTCTGTGAGGAGCATGGGATCCATCACCGCCTTACCTTGGTCGGGCATCCATAGGCTAACGGAGCAGCCGAAGTAATCAACCGAACCTTGCTTCAAGGGATCAAAGCTCGGCTCTCCAAAGCCCGAGATAGATGGGCGGACGAGCTACACCATATCCTATGGGCCTACCGCACCACCCCGAGAGTGCCCACAGGCGAGACCCCATTTCGAATGGCCTTTGGCACAGAGTTCATCATCCCCGTGGAGATAGGACTCCCTTCCCTGCGGATGGAAAGCTACTCGGAGGAAGCCAGTGATGAGTAGCTCCGCACCAACCTTGACCTGGTAGAGGAGATCAGAGAAAAAGCTCAGATCAGAATAGCTGCCTACCAGCAAAGAGTGGCCCGTTACCACGCCTCTAGAGTCAAAGGGAAAGCTTTCTTGCTGGCGACCTTGTTCTCCGGAAAGCATCTGTCTCCAAACCACTGGAGCAAGGAAAGCTAGCCCCAAACTGGAAGGCCCCTACCAAGTAGCGGAGGTCGTCGGACCCGGGACCTACAAGCTGCAAGATCTAAGCGAAAGATCCATCCCTCGGACGTGGAATTCGGACAACCTCCGCAAGTATCATCAGTAGGGTACGCCCTCTATAGGCTTGCCTTCTTAAATTTTTTTGGCATATTGTTTCATAATTCATGACATAAATCACCACAAATTATATCACCAAAAATCATGAAAAGAAACAGATGCTGCTCACCAATCCTCGGCACGACCGCGTTACCTGTTTAAACAGGAAATCTTCGAACCTCGGCTGGGTCGAGCAACTAATCTCCGAACCTCGGCTGGGCCGAGCAACTAATCTCCGAACCTCGGCTGGGCCGAGCAACAAATCTCCGAACCTCAGCTGGGCCGAGAACAAGTCTCCAAACCCCGGCTGGGCCAAGTAAAAAACCTCCGAACCTCGGCTAGGCCGAGTGATGGATTATAAAGCCCTGATCAAAACCGGAGTGCATAAAGCCCCGGCTAGAACTGAAGTGCATGAGCCTCGGCAAAAATCGAAGCACGCAAACCTCGATCGAAACTGAAGGACTTTCGAACAGTCCCCAGAGCTTCGGCCAGTGCAAAATCATCAGCAGGCACAAAGTCCACACCTTTAGCAAACCCTAAAGGCCTCGATGGGCCCTACACGGCCACCTAAGAACCCCAGACAAAGTCAGGGAACCTCTCCTACTACTAAATCCCCGGCTAACCGAGCAGTGTCCCCGCGCCTTACTGCCTAAGCGCCTATCTTGTTCTACAAATGGAACTACTGGACCACGATTACCACGTAAGCCCACGGGACCGCCCAGGTCTCCCTTTGGCTCGAACAGGGACAAACGGTTTTTCCTTTCTCATGGACCATGCAGCGATCTCAGCAGGAAACAAAAGATTGCCAAAAAAGAACTTCACCCTTCATTCATTATAGAGAGAAATACAAAAAGAATAAAAAAAAGAAAAGTGAAAAACGGCCTTCACAGAGGCCTACTGTCTCCCTCCAGGAGCTGCTGGGTCCTCCATGCGCCGAGACAGCTCGGCAACTTGCTGACGGAGGGATGTTATCTCCCCCTCCTGCCGGTCTATGACCCGACGAAGGGCCTCGGCCTCCCTCACGGAAATGGTGAGAAACTCGATCGCCTTCTCGAGCTGCTCGTGGCCTGCAAGAGCTGACGCCAAGGCCATGTCGTCGACAGTCACGGAGGAACGGCTCCCCTGGGAGCCCCCACAGCCATTGCTAACAACACCCGACTCTTCGTTCGATTGCCCTTCCCCCTGAGAAGCCATACCCGCTCTCAGGAGCTGTCGAAAGGCTAGCCGAGGGGATGACGAACACTGACATCCCCCTCGCCCATATTTATACCGCCCTGGTGAGTATCTCGAGCAGTCAGGTCATTAATCCTGACCCGTGAGAATCTGTCACGTGTCGCCACTTTGGCTAATGCCCACGGAAAGCGAAGAGTCGTGCCCCCTCCCGAGGGAAATCGGTAAACGTCAATGAATTACTCGGGAACCCCCTCCTTCTCTAGAAACTGGGTTCCTTTCGATCTGCCAGGCCCTCGCGGAGTAAATGTCCTCGAAACTCCACCGAATTGCCTCAAATCGGCTGCCCTTTGAGAAGTGCGAAAAAGAAAAGGAGCGTCAGCAGCTGACGCTGACTCGCTTCCCTCGGAAATAGCCAAATCATAAATATCGGGCGTCCCCATGCGCTGCCCGTTTCACTTTGGTGTTTCGTGCCGAATCTCGCAGGAACCAAACATCCAGAGTCTCAGCGACAACCGAGTTACCCCTCCAAGCAATGAATCTCCGAACCTCGGCAAGGCCGAGCAATAAATCTCCGAACATCGGCAGGGCCGAGTAATAAATCTTCGAACTCCGGCCAAAGTCATGGAATATGTTCTATTGCTAAGAATCCCAGCAAAAGCTGAGGTACTCTTCCCACTATCAAGGCCCCAGCATAAGGCCAAGACGCATGTCTCGTTATCGCAAATCCCGACCAGACCAAGCGATCTCCAAAGTTCCATCTGGATTCGGGCAGCTTATAAGCCCCGACCGGGTCGGGTAGCGCAAAATCCTTGGCCAAGAACGAGCGATATCTCTGTGCCTTATCCTGCGCCAAGTAAGATACTATCTGGAAGCTCGGACGAGCCAAGCAGCTTCTTAAGCACCCCTAGACGAGGTTAGCACCTCGCGGTGCTTTGGTAGAGGTAAAGGGCCTCCCCTTTGCCCAAAAAGAGACATACGAGCTCTCTTCAAAGAAACACTTGTTTCAAAATCATGCCTACCGTGTGAGTTTGCATGACCGCCCAGGTCTCCCCTCAAATAGGAACAGACGGTTTCCCCTACTGAGAACCAAGCTATGATTTAGGCAAAAAACAGAGCGGCGAAGTATGTTACGAGATGGGAGCAACAACTCTCGGCACAAAAGAAACAGAAACTAGGAGAAAGGACAAAACTTTCTTTATTTCATTGCCATCGAAACGAATTACAACCGTCTGAGAGGCATTACAAGTACGTTGAAACACAGGAAATAAAGACGAGTACATAGCTCAGCCGAACTGCTCCAAGACAGCTTCGGGTGACAATGATGCTTCGGCATCCGATCCAACAAATTAGACAAGCCACGAACCAATCAGCTCGCGCTGATAATGAGCAGACGACTCGGCCCAACTATTGCGACCAGCTTCAGTTAATAATGATATCTCGGCATCCAACCCGAGATATCAGAGAAATCAGAAAGGGTGGACGAGCCTTGTCCCAAGCCACCCATCCGTAGGGCCCTCCGACGAGTAGGAAGAAAGCTCGTGGACCCTAATAACGGGGCACTCCCCCAAATCTAGTGTGTACCGCTAGCCACTGCCCGAGTCAATAGGCAATGTACTAGCGGACAACACACCATCACCCCCTCCTCATGTGGTAAAAGATTCCCCGGGCAGACAAGCCCAGGAATCCGGACCAGGGGAGGAGGAGAAGTTCACGCAAGTCATGGGGAGCACGCGTACACTTTCCACCCTGCGTCCCCGAGGGTGAACCGCAAAGGACACACAGGAAGCGTACATGTGCGCTCTCCATGCGATCTCTGCGAACCTCCTGTGCGCTCTCCATATGATCTCCGGAACCCCTTTCTTGAGGATGAGCCACCCTCCAGCGGCTCCTTCATCACCCCAGCTATCCGGAGGAGGACGACTTACAGAAGGAAAGCTCGGTCCTCCCGCTCTAAGCCCCAGAGAGATAGGCATTGTGTGTACCTTTACAATTCACAGAAAAGAAAACTCTGAGATGGCCCAACACAGCCCTCTTTTCCCTTTTTATAGGCGGAGACAAACCGGGAGCAGCTATCAGAACAGAAAGCCCTGAGGTTCAAAACGCCTAACCCATGCCACCACGTGGCCTCCTGAAATGAAAATAGCGCCCCACGTTGCGCGCCAAGCGCATCGCCCGAACCATGATGCATGCTAAAAGATTGTCTCTGATCCCAGATCATGAGCTTTAAATACAAAAAATCGTCCGCCGATCTTGCAGATACTGGCAGATCTGGGGGATCGTCCCGCAAAAATGACATCCTCCAATGGCAAATAAGTGCTTACACTACATGCCAAAGCAGCCTGCATTGGAAAAGATCGACACAGCAAAGGTCCCTCGGGAAGTGCTGGGGCAACCTTTTGCTGGCTGCGGAGCCATACTACCCACTTCGGCAAAACGAAAATCGACCTGCCTTGGAAAAGATAAAGCACTGACAGGGGTAATAAAGAAGCGCGAGGGCCAAACCCTCCCTTTACCAAAAAGGATAAAGGGGTGACAGCGAGGATTCAATAAACTCCCCTCTTTTCGTTGAAGGCACGATCATGTTTTGGCCACTGATAAGGCGAACTACCTCGGTCCTAGCCAGGGTGCTTCTGTGGTTTTTGGTCCTATCCAGCCAAGCTAATTCATCCTTCGGCCCAAGCCGAGCTACTTTATCCCTTGGTCCGAGCCGAGCTACTTCATCCCTCGGCCCTAGCTGAGCTATCTCATTCTTCGGCCCTGGCCAAACTATTGTGTCATTCGGCTTAAGCCGAATTGAATCGTCTCTCAACCTCCTTTTGCACCAAGCTATGTTGTCGCTCGACTCCTTCGTCGGGGCTATCCCTATGCCTTGGCCTCGACCAAGATGTTCCTTCAAATTCGAGCCAGAAAACCAACCAAGCGGCGCTCGTAGTTGGGATAAAAATTTAAGATAAGAAACCATCCAAGAAAGACAAATAAATGAAAAACAACTGACCCGTTTACTGATTTCCTGTCAAACTACAAAAGAAAAGAAACAAAAAATACATATGGGCCCCCAAAGGGTCAAGACTTGGGATTAGACCCGGCGTCTCCTGCGGCAGCATCAGCGGGAGCGTCGCTTGGCCCCCCCTTCTCGATGGTATCCCGCCAAGATACCTCGGCGGCAACATCGACTCCCAGAACAGCTTCGAGATCGACGTCAGAAATCTCTTCATATTCGTCTTCCTCGGCCCCCGGGGTGCGTGTCTCGTAATATTCGGCTTCTAAACAAGACAAGTCCAGGTCAGGATAAGTTTGAGCAATTTTAGCCCGTGCCTCCTCTTCGCCGAACTGGAATGCATCGGCGCAGGCCACCCTGCGTTCCTTGGCAAATTCGGTAGAGTTCTTGTACCCTCCACCGCTAAAGAGGCCCGCGCATTCGCCTCGGCCAATTGCTTCTCTAATTCGGAGATCCTTCGGTGCCTCGAGGCCGCCTCCTCTCCGAATGTCGTCAACCGCTCCTGAAACTCCTGGCTCATCTTGTTCAATTGCAGACGAAGAGCCAAGTAAGGCAGAAGTCAAAAAACCAAAACGGAGAAAACAAATAACGCCCTACCTGCTCGCCCCGCTGAGCTAGTTCGCCATCCAGCACTTGGACCCTATTGAGAGCCCTCGATTTAGCCGATTGATTTTGGCGAAGGCTCTCTTTAAGTTCATCCACCCGGGACTGAGCGTCGCTAATCTCTTGACGAGCGTAGTCAAGTTCGTCAGAGAGTCGAGCAGCTCGTTCATCCGACCATTTCAGCCGATCTTTTGTGTTGGCGAGCTCTTTATTCAGACGGGTGAGGTGGTCCTACTGCCGCTGACACCTGTGCTCTTCCTCCTTGAGCTTCTTACTCCAGTTGCCCTTATCTTCAGCATGGCTGGCTTTCAACTGGTCCCACCTCTTATCAAAAAAATGCTGCATGAAATTGACCTTGCTCTCGTGCTTCGCTTTGGTCTGAGATAGCTCCAGACTGACCTTCTCGGATTGCTCACGGAAGCCTTGAAGCTCGCTGACCTGCGTGGCGAGTTGAGAGGCTCTTTCCCTCTCGACTACAAGAACCCTGCGAGCCTCCTCTGGAGGACCATCAGGGCTCGGCAAAGTCTAGCTGTAGAATCCACCCTCTCCTTCAGGTGATCGACCTCCTGGCAGGCCCGAGCCCAAGCTCCAACGACCAGATGCAAGCGCCATTTCAGCGCCCTCATGATCAGGGTATTCTGTAAAAAGGATTGCACACATAAGGAATGCAGTCGAACTAACTGACTAAAGACCCTACTTCGGTGTGACAACTTACTCGAGACGCGTAATCCGTAGCAATCCTCGTGAGGGCAAGATCATCAATCTCGGGAAGAAGGAAAGCCTCGTTCGGCACTTCAGTGTGCCTAAAGGCCATCTCGACAAGGTCCTCCGGATAATTCTCTCTTATCAAGGAACTCTCTCCCCCTTGGAACGCAGACCGCATCAAAGCGGAGAACATGGCGCTCACCTCCGGATCGCGTGAGTGGAAGTTTATGCTCAGGGAGTCAACTTGGGAACCCGCAGCCCATGAGGCCCTCGGTTGGCCAGCCTCCTCCACCAGAGCCCTCATTTGAGAGGCCTCGGGCATTTCGGCTCCAGCAAGGGAAGCTCCGGCCCGAATGTCCCCTTCGCTTGACGGCTCTCCTCCTCCTTCTTCCTCCTCTTCTGCTTCTGCCTCCTCGAACATTCCCCTACCCCCAGCAGACTCCTCTTGAACTTTGGCCTCCCTTGGGGCCTCCTGTGCCTCGGCGGACGGCCCTTCACCAGAAGACACCCCGTGAGGTTCGATCGCTGGTTTGGCAGGTTCGGCCACCCCTTCATCGCCTGCTGGCTCTCCATCAGTAGCCCAGGCCGAACCTCGGCAGCTGTAACCACTTCTTCCACCTCGATCGAAGCAGAGGCCGCTCCCACCTCCGCCTGCAACCTCTCCGAGCCATCGGCATCCAATGAGGGAGACCGAGCCGCTCCGACCACGGGGATCTCCAAGTGAACCGACGTCGTTCCCTCACCATCGTCGGACAAAACGACAACAGGTGGGGAGGAGATTTCAGCAGCCTCCTCCGAAACCCCTGCAGTATCCTGATCTTTGCCTCCTGACAGACCCTCCTCCGGCGCCGAAAGATCAAGCGCCGCCGGAACTTCGATACTTCTGGCCCGCGGTGACGAGGAGCGCCGATCATCGCCATCTCTCCTGATCCCCCTAGGGCGGGAGCCGAAAGGGTGAGACCTCTTATCGGCCCTGTGCTTGCTGCTGGAGCTAGATCTCCTGCGGCGCTTGCCCAGCTCCTCCCTCATCTGATCTATGAATGCCAACATTTCGGCTGTAGGAGCAATATGATTTGCCCGTTAGCTCGCACAAAAATCAAAGATGGAATCACATTAAGCTATTAGCTACAGAGTGATACTCACCGCGAGGATCAACAGGACTCAATCCGACCGCGAAAAGAGTGTCCTCTGATAGAAGGGCACTGGCTGGAAGCGCTCGACTGCTGCGTAACACCATCAAATCCCTTTTCTCCTGCTCGTTTAACTCCGGATGTGCTTCTGGATCCTTTACGTATCATCCCCATACCCGAGGGAAATCCGAGCCAATATTCCCCTCGACTATAAAGAATCGCGATTTTCATTCCTTTATCGACGACGGGTTATCCGAAATTATCTTGAAGGACCTCCAGGGACTGATGTAAGGCCACTCTGAGGCCCTCCCAGAGACCAGATTGTAGCACACCCTGAACATCGGAAGGGTCGCGGTCACCCCGACACGGCCGCACAACGAGATGAATCTGATGAGGTTGCGCCAGCTGTTGGGAGCCACCATGGTGAAGCAGATATTGTAGAACCTCATCACCTCCCCCACCAGCGGATGAAGAGGAAACCTGAGACCTGCCCTCAAACTTTCCTCATAGTAGAATGCTCCGTTCCCTAATCCGGAAGTCACCCTGTCCTCAACCGTCGGGAGCAACAAGGTAACATCCTGGGGAATCTTGTACAGCGGCGTATCCGTTCCAGATCCGTCAGGGTTACCTCCGAAGCCTGATCATTCGGACTCACCATGTTTTCGATCGAAAGAGACGCTGGGTAAGGTCGCTGAGAAAATAGGGAGACGAAGTTTTCTGAGGGAAAGCGAAAGAGCGCTACGAATAGGGATGGCGCTGCTACAACCCTGTTTTTTCCAAAAGAAACCATCTCAGGGAGAAGATGAGGCGTCTCAACCAAGACATCTGGAACCGCCGCTGTAGGCACCATGAAGATCGAGATTTCCCATGTGGTGCTTCCCCAATCATTGCCTTCGCCCCTAAGGAACGATAGATCCACCTCGAGAAGGCAGAACGGCCACGCAGCATTAATTAGGGCATCATTGCATAGGCTGCCAAATACAGATCCCCCCATCGGATTGCGCCACCTAAGTCTATACTCCCTATACCCAAACCTACGCTTTGAACTAGGGAGTGGGGGGCATGTGTTGAGGGGTAAAATTGTCATTGCGTTGATAACTGTGCGAACGGGCTAAGATCAGCCCCAGCCCCTACTTGCTGCGCTTACGCCCAAAGAACGAGCTAGCTAGTATGATCCGGCGGATCGAGCAACCCATAGCTCGGTTTCCCGAGCAACCCATAGCTCGGTTTCCCCGAGCAACCCATAGCTCGGCTCCCCATGCCATCCATAGCTCAGCTTTCCCGAGCCATCCATAGCTCGGTTCCCCGAGCAATCCATAGCTCGGCTTCCTAGAGCCATCCATAGCTCGGCTTCCCCGAGCAATCCATAGCTCGGTTTCTCCGAGCAATCCATAGCTCGGCTTCCGAGCCATCCATAGCTCGGTTCCCCGAGCAATCCATAGAGCACCACTCGGCTTTCCCGAGCCATCCATAGCCGGCTTCTTCGAGCAATCCATAGCTCGGTTTTCCCGAACAACCCATAGCTCAGCTCCCCGAGCCATCCATAGCTCGGCTTCTCCGAGCAACCCATAGCTCGGTTTCCCCGAGCAACCCATAGCTCGGTTCCCCCGAGCCATCCATAGCTCGGCTTCTCCGAGCAACCCATAGCTCGAAGCCATCCATAGCTCGGCCTCCCCGAGCCACCCATAGCTCGGCTTCCCCGAGCAACCCATAGCTCGGCTCCCCGAGTAACCCGTAGCTTGACATGCACCTCCGCGGAGACGGGAGAGCCCAGTCTAGCGTAACGGAATCCCAAACAAAATCATATCGAGGAGTGGCCTAGGATCTAGATAATGACATGGGACCTACGCATTCATCAGATCTCGGGCCATCAAAGAGCTCTCCCAGCCATCGATCCTTCAACGACAAGATACGGATCCCACCGGCCTTACAACACTTGATTCGAATCATTTCCATATCCTAACAACCTTCGAACCTTCCAGAAGGCGCTCAAGATCCAGGTGATTGCCTATAAATATGGCATTCCCAGATTCTCTTAGGTATGCGCTCACAGCTCCTGGCCTCCTCTCACTCTCACTCATTCTCTCTCTCTCCCTTCACTCTCGCTCGTCGGCGCTCCCCAGAGCTCCCGATTGGTCACCCCTGGAGGGACTCCCCAGAGAGATCCTTCTCCACATTTCTGTTGATCGTCGATCCCCACTGACTCGAGTGTCGAAGGGTCTTCCGCGTAGGGCCACACCCAACGCCTCTCGCGTGAGGACTTCTGTGCAGGTCCGCCCAGGAGGAAGTCCAGATCAGGAGACCGATCCGCGTCGAGTCACGATATTATCCCTTATGCAAAGTTATAAATCTTTAATTTTAATATATTTATGACTTTATATATATATATATATATATATATATTAGCACTACAAATTAAAACAAGGCTGTGGATGGATGAAAAATGTATTCATATTTATATATCTTTTAACATCGTGTATAAAAATTTATGTTTCTATTTAATTTAAATAATACGTATATGTGAAATTGATGAATGTAAGTTATACAGCTTTTTTTATAAAAAATGTGAGTTATAAAGTTAAAATTTATAATTATTGAATAAAAAATAACATTAAATGATACATAAATAAATTGAATACCATATAATATTATTACTTATTTTTTAAAAATTTTATAAATATTACACAAAGTAAGTAGGATTTTAAATAAAATTTAAAATTATTTATTTATTTTATATTTATTTATTTATTTTAACGAATAGATGCGACAGAGATGCTAGCTGGATATTGCACGTAAGGAGCGCGTCAGGATTGATTGTAATTGTATGCGGCTGGCACATCAACAATAATGCTTGAGGATCAAATAATTTGTTTGATGGTAACATGCTATTATCATAACTAATTAAGTTCGCGGGTTAATTTGTTATAAAAGATGGCGAAAATTAGCGGACAAGCACAGCAAGCCTGCTAATTTGTACGGCACCAATCCTTGGTTGCAAAAGATCCCCGGAAGCGCGATATTTATATCTATTCTATATTACGTTGAACGCTGCAATGATGTATAGTACGTGGAGTCGCGGTGGACGGCAGCGCTGAGAGTCGCTGCGGAGCGGCTGTCGGAGTCGGTGGCCCACCATCACGTGAAAGTTGGTCAGCGATGCACCGCGCGGTGAGAGTCCGCTGGAGGCACGAAATCTCCGACATCCAGTCGCCTCCAATCATCTCCCATCTCCCACGTGAACTCTCTGGCCCTCATGATCTCCTCGCATTCCTTCCTTCCTTCGCCGCCCCCGTCGCTTCTTAATTTTTATACTCCCTTGCTCCCATGTTCACCTTTCCCTCTGATCATCTCTCTCCCCTCTCCCATCCTAGCCTTACTACTAGCTAGCTAGTGTTTGTCAGTTAATTAGTGCTCACGGGTGGTTACTTTGATCATGGGCGACTCTTCTTCATCAGCTTCCTACATCCGAATGGTACTAATTTAACCATATAATTAAGAGATGAACACCTGGAATCTTTTTTTTTTTTGAATGGCCGGCCAACCTTTTCTTGTTATTTCATGTGATATATTTGCTCGATCACAGGTGCAACATCTGATAGAGAAGTGCCTTCTCTTCTGCATGAACAAGGACGAGTGCGTGGAAGCCCTCTCCAAGCATGCTAACATCGAGCCTGTCATCACGTCTACTGGTAGCCTTTCTTCTTCTATATATTACTGCTGCTGTCTCTGCGCTTCATATTCATGTTATATTTTAATGCTTATTCGAAGCAAAACAAACGAAACTGGACGCTCCACCCTCCTCTATATTTAGGAGCTAGATCGAAGGTTCAGCTGGGTTCAAGCTTTTGCGAGGTGTTTCCTAATTATTTGGTGCAGACAACTGTTAACTCATGATATATATGCATGTATACGACATAACATATATATAATAGATGATCCTTTTTTAAGGACTCGTGTCTCTCTCTGTGATATGTTAATTATATGTGTTAGTATGGACCGAGTTGGAGAAGGTGAACAAGGAGTTCTTCGAGGCATACACGCGAGAGAGGGAGGAGCGGGTACTGGAGATGGAGGCGATGCAAAGGATCCAAAAGATGCTAGCTGAGACGGCCGCCAGAGATTCCCACAACGATGACTAATTAACAGATCCTTAATTTCCCTCCTTCCATCGTCTTGATCATGATCAGCCTCCAAGGTCTTGTAAAAAAATATTGCCAGCTACCACTACTGAAGATGGTGGCAGCACGTTGTAAATTCCATCAGAAGCCTAGGGTGGACAAGTAATTAAATAAGCTCCAAAGTTATCCCACGCCATAGCGTGGGAGGTCTTGGGGCTGGAAAGCGTCGATCGGGACGGTTGTCGTTCTTTTTTTTTTTGTAGAATTTGGCCTTTTTTTTTCCCTCTGTCCATGGACGCGTGGTGGGCTCTGGTTTTCCTCTTAGATCGTGATCAACTTTCTCCTTCTCTCCTACTTTTTCTTTGCTTTCGATGGAGTTGGACGTTAATGGCGGCTCCTCTTTCTTTGCTCGAGTTGATTAGTCCTTTGAGACGACGTTTCTTTTAACGAAACAAAAAAAAAAATAAAAAAAAATCAGAGAAGTTGACTGAAATCTACTAGGTGGTGGTTTGTGTGGTGGAGGGGGGCCAAACATTAGCCCTTCGGTGAAGTCAAAGCCAAGCATGCATGCCCCCTCTCTAATTCAGATCACGCGTGATGTTCTCAGTAGCTTATTATTATTATTATTAATTTGAGATAGGTGAGGTTGATTTGAGATCAGAAAATAACTATGTTAAGTTTCACGAGAAGGAAGAATTTTATGGATTATTGTTCATTATTTGGTAGACCAGCTATCTAGTGCTGCTAGAATTGATGCAAGATCGAAGAACAGTTTGAAGTGATGGGGACTCGGGATCAAAGGGTGATTTCTGTATGAACTTCTATGTCGATCCATGTACGTACTTTTCTCTTTCTTGATTTGGGCCAGAGAGATTTCGCTCTAAAAGAATCGAGTTGGGGCAAAGAACAATATATATAGTAGGGCAACTGCTGTTATAGTTTAATCCATGTTAGACAAAATTTGGATGAATTAATTCATATTAAAATAGGTTCGTGTACAACAATCCTGTTTGATTAGTGATACACATTCGTCATCGTTAACTGTGAAACACTAGGTGGGCATGACATCTCGGTTTTCAAGAGATTCGTACTTAATGATGGCAAGGACGCGTTACCTCTTAAGAAAAATAGTTGGACGCTTGTTATATGTTTTTTGAGTGGGGATTATATGGCAAGCATCTCATGAATGATACCTAATTACGTCTATACAAATGGTGTTTGTCATGCAAGGAGGAATGTGTGCTTCTTCTCAAAATAGGTCCCACTGGCCGAACATGAACAGGTTCCGCTCCATTCATGAACAAATCCATCCAAATATGAACATGTGGTGTGTATGTTGAAGAGAGGTTAGGGCACATGTCAAGCATTTAAATAGACAACTTCCTCAACAAAAATTAAGGAAAGGCAAGAACATATATAGTAGTCCTTATAAAGTACTTCCACTAAAAATTCATTTTGGCCTTCAAAGTTTTTGTTATTACAGTTTAGTTTTCATATTTTAAGAAGATTAACCTCCATGCCTCATTATACAAGGTCAATTAAAATTGATGACATAGCTATATCTCCCTATCAACCAATCCATACATTCTTATAAAGATGATACATAAACTATTTCATTAATTTTGATGATACATTAACTATTCCATTAATTTTAAGTGAATTCATAGAATAGGACATAAAGAATAAACATTGCGAAAATATGAGAGACCAAATGGTAACATCTAAAAGTTTATTGGCCAAAATAAATTTTGAATGAAAGTCTGAATATCAAAATATACTTTCGCTTTTCCTTCGCCATCAACCTATTTGGAGATGGATTTGAGCACTTCTCTCTTTTTCATATAACATGCAAATAATAAGGGTGCCTTTCCATCATCTTTAAATTGAGGGCATTGGTACCTCTTTTTTTTGTTTATAGGCTAATTGAAGAAGATGAAATCTTACATATGAGTTAGAAGGAGAAGTAGTGGATCAAATGGTCATTTACAAAATTATTTTTCACAATGAATAATAATGTCTATAATGCACCTAATGCACCAATAATGATTGGCATGTAGTGAAGAGCGAAAGTAGTTGAGAGTTGAGATCACATAGTCACCAAAAATTGGGGGCAAAATTATTGTTGTCAAATAACTCTGCCTCTTAGGGTTTATTTGAGAGAAATGTTTAGGAAAGAGAAGAGAGAAAAGCAAGGAGAAGTATTGTGGTGTCTTTAATTGAGAATTTTTTAAGTGAGAAAAAAAAAGAGTAGGAGGGTTTTTAATACCTTCAAACCCCTTCATAGTAACAAGTTTTAAACTCATCGAAGAGTTTGTGAGGATTTATTTTACTTTCTTCTATTTGATTGATATAATACCTTCCTTTCTCTCTTATCTTTTCATAAGAGTTCCAAACACCAAAAGAGTTTCAACTCCATCTTTACCTTTCTTTCCTTCTTTTCTTTCCCCACTAACTCTCAAACAAAGGCTAATTGAGTAATGGATTGGACCTCTATTACATATGGTTGTTTCCCATCTCTCCTCTCAACCTTTCCACTCCTTAAAAAAGACACCCATGTTATACAATTTTTTGCCAAAAATATACTTTTGTCCTCTAACTATCATTAAAAACTCATTGTATTCCTCAAACTTTTAATTATTATAGTTTAATCTTTTATGCTTTAAGAATGTTGCATCCTAACATTTCATTATATAGGTTAGTTAAAATTAATCAAATAGTTAACAAGCCATCCAAATGAAAACATATAGAGACTTTTTTCTACCATTATGTTGGTTGTTTCATTAATTTTAATTGATTTCATATAATGAGATGTCAGGAATGTAATATTTTTAAATATGAGAGACTAAATTGTAACAACAAAAAATTTGATTACCAAATCGTAGGATACCATTCTCTAACAACTATACAAATTGACTTTCATACATTAGTGATAATTCCTAAATACTCAAATATCCCAAAATCACTAATAAAGAAACAAAAAAAAAAAAAGACCAAAACATGATTATAAGTGCACCCATTTAACATAAATGCTAGAGAGAAAAAAAAAGCAACAATCAATTAATATATGATTATACTTAGTCATATCATGTAAGCCATGCCTTCCCCTCTCAACACCTGAAATTAGGAAACAATCATCTTAAAAATTTTGTTTAACCTCCTATTAGTTTTATTTTAGTTGCTCAAATATTTTCTAAATAATAGAGGTTGCCCCCTAACCCTCTATTCTTTCCTAACTAATGGATAATTTCAAAAGTTTTTCTATATCTATTATTTGATTTCTATTATAACTTTAATCTTTTTAAGATAATTTTTTTTTATTCTTATCCAATGAAAACATTTAAATCCACTTATCCGTTACATTTTGCCATTCATAAGAAAGTTGAGGCGCAATACAACTTTTGATAACCCTTTATATTAATTGTAGCACGTATATGCCTTTTTTTTTCTATTCAAGAACAATAAATTTTGATCTTTTAGATTTTTACAAAGAAAATAAAAACAAATTCTTAGTTACATGTATGTTATTAGATGTTCTTATTGATTTGAGTCATGAATTTTTAATTATTTACCATATTTTTTTCAAAGCACTGTATGTTCAAAATCAATTTTTTATTAACTGTATATAGTATTGATATAGTCTTAAATTATTAGCTTAATGAAGATAAATTAATGAGAACATAAATGGTGGATAAAGTGCATATTTTTTCCCCCTAAAAGCACAAATGGTAGCTCCATTATTAATAGTTGTCATTTAGCTTGTTGATCAAAATATAGCTTGGAATAATATTTCTAAATTTTCTCATCCTATAGATGAAATTTTGTTTTTTACTAACACGTTTTATAAATCTAAAACAAATTCTTAAAAGATATTTTTTTCATTTTCTAATTATATAAGTGCATTTCTAATTTTCAATAATACATTCTCTCTCTAGTAAGAAATCTTTTCTCCGTTTCCTGATTATATACATATTTGTCTCACAATCAATTTCCAATACCAATGCTATTTTATGTTCTAATCAAAGCCAAATGTTTAAGTCCGACTAAATTAAGGATGGTGAAAGGGGGTTACATATTGATGAACTTTTAGTGGAACCATGGACAGCGATGATTAATTCAAAGATCTGCTTGCAAATCTGCATTGAGCCGAAAGAGAGATGCATGGGCTGGTCCACAATTTGATGTGAGTTCCAAATTGCCCTGTTGAGTCTTCCCCTTTGTTTTGATGATGATGATGATGATAAATAAAAGTAAAAATATATCATCGAAGTAGTCTTTGTATATATGAATCATAAAGGCACACAAAAGTCTCCCACAAAAGTTTAGACAGCTGATGCACGACTCCACCATTGCTCTCTGGATCAACGTCGGAAGTAATGGGAGAGTACAGATCAGAAGCTGAAATCTTAATTAATTTCGTGGTACCTGGCACTGCCTTAATCTTGAGAAACTAAGCCGATGAGAATCATACCATGGATCACCTTTGGTGTGTTGGCTGTGTATGTGTGGCAGATGGTAGCTACCTACTTGAATCAGACTGAGGCTAGAGTTATACTCTATGTCCTTAAGACAATTTCGTCCCGCAATGGTGCTCACGGTCAGTACGACGATTGTCTCCCAGGATACAACAGTCTCCTTTTGATGAAAGCAGCACTACAATTCACCAAATAATCGAACCAAGAATGCAACTCTCTTTTCAATGCACTATTGCTATACTATCCTTAGGAAAGTATGCAAATGCCTAAGAGAGAAGAAAACAAGAATTGATTCAAATTGAACTCAATTCGGAAGGCTTGGGATTAATGAAATGCTTAGGTCTAGGGTCCTATTTATAGTTTTAGAAAGTGCAAAGTGCAAAGTGCGCCTACAAAGCGCCCATTGCGCCCTTCGCACACGCGCGTGCGCGTGCGCGTGCGCGTGCGCGTGCGCGTGCGCGAGGGTGATGCTTCGCATCACCCTCAAGCTCTCCTTCTATGGTGAGTCGAAGGAACACAGGCTTAAGGAGGAGGTTTCTATATAAGTGAACCTTCCTTCCTGTTCTTTTCGATGTGGGACTAAATGTCCCCGCAATTTCTCATTCACATACATAAGGGGTTAATGGGCTTTCAAGGCCCATTAGGGTTTTCATGACCTATTTTGGCCCATTACCCAACAATCCCCACATGAATGGAAATTGGACTTAGATCAAAGATTAGCAAAGATTGGCAAGGCAAACCCCCACATAAAAGGATTTTAATGCAAAGAATATGCAGACACACTAAAGAGAGTATAATGGGATGAAGTTGTATCGGGATAGGTAGCTTGTGGCTTTGAACCTTCCTTAGTGAGTTGTTATCGAGTTTACTTGCTAAAAGGTGAACGCGATGTCTTGAACCTTTCAGCGTTTTGTGTAAACTAAGACAATAACAATCACGCAACTTCTTCCCGAGCATTCTTGTGGTTCTCATGGTTGTGTTCATTTTGGCCCCGAACAACTCCTGGTCTCATGAGTGCTTCAGAGAATTAAACCTTAAAATTCTCATAGAATTGGCCCAGTTCACACTCACATAGGTGATTCTTATTAAGAGTATCCTGCTATACCCCACATGATGTTCATGTCATAAGAATCATTAAAAGCAATGCTTATCCTAGTACCTTTAGCAGGTAGCACCAATTATCATAGGAATGAGTAGGATTGTACATCCTTAGTGCTATCAAGTCTCTTCATAATTTAGTTGTCCCTTTTGAACCTAGATCTTGGGATCTCCAGTCAGCTAGGTTGGGTATCCACTATAAAGATTTTTCAGTTATAGGTTTTAAACCCATTCCCCTCGATAAACAGTTTACTTGATCTCTTGGTAACCCCTTTGTTAATGGATCCGCTAGGTTTTTCTTTGACTGAACATAGTCAATAGAAATTACACCAATTTCAAGTAACTGCTTAATGGTATTATGTCTGCGACGTATATGTCTAGACTTACCATTATATATCTTATTCTGTGCTCTGCATATTGCCGATTGACTATCACAATGTATGCATATTGCAGACACAGGCTTTGGCCAACATGGAATATCTTCTAAAAGGTTTCGAAGCCATTCTGCTTCTTCAGCTGCCTTTTCTAAGGCAATAAACTCAGATTCCATAGTGGATCGAGCTATACATGTTTGCTTAGAAGATTTCCATGACACAGCACCTCCTCCTAAGGTAAATACATATCCACTTGTGGATTTTGTATCTTCTGTGTTAGATATCCAATTAGCATCACTGTATCCTTCTAATACAGCTGGATATCTTGAATAATGTAATCCATAACTTAGGGTATATCGTAGATATCTTAATACCCTTATTAGAGCTGTCCAATGATTTGGACCTGGATTACTTGTAAATCTACTCAACTTATTGACAGCATATGCTATGTCAGGACGAGTACAATTCATGACATACATTAAACTGCCAATTATACGTGAGTATTCCAATTGAGATATGGGTTCTCCAGTATACTTAGCCAATGTAGATTAACATCTACAGGTGTTTTCACCGGGCTAGTATCATACTTTTTATACTTATTTAATATTTTCTCAATATATGAGATTGAGATAATATTATTTCCTCAGATGTTCTAGTGATTCGAATTCCTAGTATAACATCTGCAACACCCATATTTTTCATATCAAAATGTTTGATCAACATTTTCTTTGTCTGTTTAATCATTTCAGTATTACTACCAATGATTAACAGGTCATCTACATATAAGCAGATTATCACATACCCTTCAGATAGGGATTTGGCATATATGCATTTGTCGCATTCATTTATTTTGAATCCATTTGATAACATTACATTATCAAATTTTATATGCCATTGCTTAGGTGCTTGCTTAATCCATATAAGGATTTAACAAGTCTACACACCTTCTTTTCTTGTCCTGGAACAATAAATCCCTCAGGTTGTTCCATGTATATTTCTTCATCTAATTCACCATTCAGAAAAGCAGTTTTAACATCCATTTGATGAATTTCAAGATTGTTAATGGCTGCAAAAGCGATTAACATTCTTATAGATGTTATTCTACTTACTGGTGAATAGGTATCAAAGAAGTCTATACCTTCTTTCTGTTTGAAGCCCTTAGCCACTAATCTGGCTTTATACTTGTCAATTGATCCATCAGCTTTTAGCTTTTTCTTAAATATCCACTTGCACCCTAAAGGTTTCATACCAGATGGTAGGTCTACCAACTCCCAGGTATGATTATGCATGATGGACTCAATTTCATTATTGACAGCTTCTTTCCAAAAGGGTGCTTCTGGATTAGACATTGCCTCTTTAAATGTCTGAGGTTCATCTTGTAACATATAAGTTACATAATCAGGACCAAAAGACTTTGCTATTCTTGGTCTCTTACTGCGTCTGGGTTCATCTTCAGGATATTCTTCCTGATGACTACTACTAGCAGTATTATCATCATAAGTTCTTTTATTTGAACTTATTTCTAATTTCCTTTTACTTGGAAATATATTTTCAAAGAATGTTGCATTCCTTGATTCCATGATTGTATTTATCTGTATATCAGATATATCTGATTTATGTACTAAAAAGCGATATGCACTACTATTATGTGCATAGCCGATAAATATACAATCAACAGTTTTAGGTCCTATTTTGACCTTTTTGGGGTCCGGAATAGCTACTTTAGCTAGACACCCCCACACTCTTAAGTAATTGTAGGAAGGCTTCTTTCCTTTCCATAACTCATATGGAGTCACTTCCTTCTTCTTAAGAGGTATCTTATTAAGAATATGATTTGCTGAGAGGATTGCTTCTCCCCATAAATTCTATGGTGTACCAGAATTATTAACATAGCATTCATCATTTCTTTTAATGTGCGGTTTTTACGTTCCGCAATTCCATTAGATTGAGGTGAATAAGGAGCAGTGGTTTGATGAATAATGCCATGCTCCTGACAAAATTCGTCAAAAGGTGCATCATATTCACCACCTCTGTCACTCCTTATGGCCTTAATCTTTTTGCCAAGTTGATTTTCAACTTCATTCTTATAACATTTAAACACTTCTAAAGCCTCATCTTTAGACTTTAGTAGATACACATAGCAGTATCTTGTTGAATCATCTATAAATGTTATAAAATACTTTTTACCTCCTCTAGTTTGAATTGACTTTAAATCACATAGATCACTGTGAATTAAGTCAAGAGGTTCAGTATTTCTTTCAACTGATGGAAATGGTGTTTTTGCTAACTTAGCTTCAACACACACTTCACACTTGTAATGTGGATCGATTTCATGATTAGGTAATAATTCTAATTTCATTAATTTTCGTAATGAATTAAAATTTACATGTCCTAATCTATCATGCCATAGACAAGAAGAGTCAACCATATAAGCAGAAGAAGATGCTTTATTCATTTCAAGGTTTCTGTGTACAGTCATTACATTGACCTTGAATAAACCATTATTCAAGTAACCCCTTCCTATAAATATACCCCCCTTTGTGAGTACAAATTTATCAGACTCAAAAACCATCCTAAAGCCATGTTTGCTTAGGAGGGAGCCTGATATGAGATTCTTCCGGATGTCAGGGACATGTAGCACATCATTCAGTAGAAGCTCCTTGCCAGATGTCATTTTCATAACAATGCGGCCATTCCTTCTATCTTGGATGTCGCGGAGTTACCCATGAACAGATTTCTGCCATTGATAGGAGTATATGATGAGAACATACTCTTATCAGAGCAGACATGTCTGGTAGCTCCAGTGTCTATGTACCACTCATTTGCTTTGTCAACCATGTTTGCTTCAAATACAACTGCTGACAGCATCATCTCGGATATCTCTTTGGATAGGGATTCAGTCATGTTGACCTCTTTCTTTTCTTTATCCTTGAAACGGCAGTCCTTGGATTTGTGTCCTTGCTTACCACAAACAAAGCACTTTCCCTTGAATTTATATTTCTTCGGGTTGCCCTTCTTCTGTTTAAAGCCTTCGCCTGGAAACTTGCGTTTCTTCTTCCCTTCTATGAGGTTGGCCCTTGGCTCAGCAGGTTGTCCTCCTGCCTTCTTTCTTGGCTCTTATTGTCCTCCTCGATCCTTAGGCGGACAATTAGGTCTTCAAGTCCCATCTCCTTCCGCTTGTGCTTCAGGTAGTTCTTGAAGTCCTTCCATAATGGTGGTAGCTTCTCTATGATAGCTGCTACCTGAAATGACTCGCTAAGAGACATTCTCTCTGCATGTATCTCATGCAGGATGATCTGGAGCTCTTGGACTTGCTCCATAACTGTTTTGTGGTCGACCATTTTGTAGTCTAGGAATCTTCCAACCACAAATTTCTTGTGTCCAGCATCCTCTATTTGTACTTTTTATCTAGGATGCCCATAACTCCTTGGCAGTAGCAATACTACTGTACACATTGTACAGGGTATTGTCCAGACCATTGAGTATATAATTCTTGCAAAGGAAGTCTGAGTGCTTCCATGCCTCTACCGCAGCAATGACTTGCTTGTCGGTCTCCCCTTCCTTCAGGACAGGCGGATCTTCATTCAATACTCTGACTAGATTCAGAGTCGTGAGGTAGAACAGCATCTTCTGTTGCCACCTCTTGAAGTCAGTGCCGGTAAACTTCTCCGGCTTCTCGGCTTGAACGGATGTATGCATGGTAGCCATCTGCAGCAGCACTTCTGCGGGACGAAATTGTCTTAAGATTGTTGGCTGTGTATTGTGTGGCAGATGGTGGCTACCTACTTGAATCAGACTGAGGCTAGAGTTATACTCTATGTCCTTAAGACAATTTCGTCCCGCAATGGTGCTCACGGTCAGTATGACGATTGTCTCCCAGGATACAACAGTCTCCTTTTGATGAAAGCAGCACTACAATTCACCAAAATAATCGAACCAAGAATGCAACTCTCTTTTCAATGCACTATTGCTATACTATCCTTAGGAAAGTATGCAAATGCCTAAGAGAGAAGAAAACAAGAATTGATTCAAATTGAACTCAATTCGGAAGGCTTGGGATTAATGAAATGCTTAGGTCTAGGGTCCTATTTATAGGTTTTTAGATGCCCTTTGGAAGCAACCTTATGCCTCTTGGAAGCAACCTTATGCCCCTTGGAAGCAACCTTACGAATTAAATTAATTCGAATTCTTTTGATCAAAGGATGTTTGATAAGCCCATTCACTTCGTGATTTCAGATCATGTTATCAGATAAGCCTTTTCAAGCTGTGATCTGAAGATCTGAAGATCAGATAAGCCCTTTCATAATTGTGATCTGATGATCACGTTATCAGATAATCTTTTCACAATTGTGATCTGATAATCAAAGTGCGCCTACAAAGCGCCCATTGCGCCCTTCGCACACGCGCGTGCGCGTGCGCGTGCGCGTGCGCGTGCGCGTGCGCGAGGGTGATGCTTCGCATCACCCTCAAGCTCTCCTTCTATGGTGAGTCGAAGGAACACAGGCTTAAGGAGGAGGTTTCTATATAAGTGAACCTTCCTTCCTTGTTCTTTTCGATGTGGGACTAAATGTCCCCGCAATTCTCATTCACATACATAAGGGGTTAATGGGCTTTCAAGGCCCATTAGGGTTTCATGACCTATTTTGGCCCATTACCCAACATGGTGATCGTACGCTATCATGCATATCGTCAATGCATGCAGTGGTGTATCACGTACGTGTGGTTGTCGATGATTATATACTCAAGCCTTTCACAGTCTTCGGCTTCTTGGAGCTTAGCTGCTGCCTCCAATTCAAGGCACTGGAGAAGAGCCGACGATGGTTTACACTGCAGCCTGGCCCATGAGAATGACGGACACGGGCCTCTATGGGCCCATTATCTTCTGACAATGGTCCAGATCATCTGAACCCCCAAAAAAAGGCAGACAAATAATATTCAAATAATTAGTTCTTTTTCATTTTGATGGGCTGCATAAACTCAAAGCAAGAAGGCTTTCAATAATTCCAAAACATGAATCTTAGAGATTTTTTTACTAATATATTTTATGGTTTATTATATTTAAATAACACAAAACCATCCTAGGTAAAAATGTCTGCGGAGCTTCCACTATCAACCAAGATTCTTTTTACAGGATGCTTAGCGATCGTTATAGAGACGACTAGGGGTGTAACCAAGTCGAGACAGCTCGTGAGTAGCTCGAAATCAACTCGAAAAATACTCGAAATCGACTTGCTGCTTATCAAGTCGAGCTCGACCTCGAGCTACTCGAGTATATCATCGAGTCGAGTTCGAGTATTAAAATACTCGACTCGAAAAGCTCATGAGATTACTTAATTTTACTATTTTACCCTTATAATTATACATATTTATAATATTATCCTAACTATAAAACTCCTTTAAATTTTTAGTCGAAAATATTTTATTTTAATTTAAAAATTATTTTTTAAATTTTTACGTAAAAATTCAAGTCAAGCTGAGTCGAGCACGAGTATATCGAGTATTTCATCGAGCTCGAGTTCGAGCTCTAAATAAGAAACTCGATTGAGCTCGAGTCGAGTTTCGAGCATCAAATTTTAGAGTTGAGTCGAGCTCGAGCTTGGCACTGTGTCGACCCGACTTGGCTCGATTACAATCCCTAGAGATGACAATGCTATCATCGTTCAGATTGCTCACCCCCGCTAAGTCCCTATTGAAAAAAGGGATTACAGTTTCTTTTCCCTCATCCCACGTGGCCTCTTGAAGGCATGGCCTGTAACATCCTGAAAACCTTGTAATTTATGGCAATTTTTATTTGAAATGAAAGTCAAGAAGTTTCAGTGAAATGTGGGTGTGTTGGCCTTTCGATAAATGTAAAGAAAAGAAATTTTAGAGTAAATAAGTATATTTCTGAATGTTAATGAGTTTGATTTAAGAAATTGAGAGACTTAAGTTTTAATGGGTTTAAATCACAAGAAAAATCAAGTTTAGTTTGAGTTTTATCCTAAAAGATTTTTTAGTAGTTGGAGTCGACACTATTTGGAGTGGAGTCGACTCTGGCATGGTTTTAAACTTTCGGCACGCTTTGGAGTCGCACCTACAGAGGTGGAGTCGACACCTGCAAAGAAAACAGAAGATTAACATTTTACTGCAGTGTTAGAGT